>JALIZH010030507.1:32500-37389 GCA_030522465.1 Rhipicephalus appendiculatus | reverse complement strand
CCGTAAGCCGCCGTCCGGCGTCTACAGCAGATGTAGCGCAGGTGCATGTGAACAAACCGAAACATTTGTGAACAGCAAAAAGGTTATCAAAAGGTTGTTAACCAGAACAAACAAAATAAAAGGCCACAACACCGCAAAAACATTGACATTTAACCACCCATCAATCAAAGCATATGACAGAAAAAAAGATTAACAAGAACAAAATAAAAGGCTTTTAACCAGAACAAAATAGAAGGCCACGATTCAAGATCCGATGCACACTGCTTCGCCCCTTCATTAGTATTTACTTCGTGGAAATTTCGTTAATTGCGTGCTTATCCCTTTCAGTCCCGAATTAACTATTTTCAATGTAAGCAACTAGTTTTCACATTTGGAGATGCACATGATCGTGGTAGTCCAAAAAAAACTGACAAACTCTTTGTTCACACTTTTCAGTGAAGAGTAATTAATGTGCCAATTAATTTAATAAATAATTTTTATTTAATAATAATTCCATAATTTTTAGTTCATTTATTACTTAAAATGTTATCTAGATAGGATAGCATAATGTCCAATAGCCGAAATTCAAATTTCTGGCGCAGAACTAAAATAAATGCCCTATCTCTGCACGGTGAAAGAAGACGCTGCCTCAGCGAAATGCGCGAACAGCACGACCGCTTCTGTAATTTCTTCGTTCAGACGTGACCTCGCTGCATTGTGTGTACCATGTTGACACCACATGTAGGGCAGATGCTAAATACGGGCTCTTGAGGAAGAACAACGCTTTATCTTTACCAGATGCTTGCTGACTGACCTACATAATTTATGATTCCAATTGGAATCACTGGGACTGAAAGGGTTAAACGACCTCCCTTGTGTGATCTGTATCCTTGAAAAAAGCAGATGTACTAGTACCTTCAAAGTGGGGCGTACACTTATTTTGCGGCTTGCAATTCCGTTTGAGCATGGGAGAGCTTATTCTACCAAAATAAATAAATAAAGAATGAAATAAAAAAGGGAGAAGTTTACGCTAGCCGTGCAAAGCTTAAGAAACAGCGAAGCTTGTTAATCATAGGCTTATAGGCAGTATAGGGGCTTGAGGTGGCCTTCTTGACTGATGCTAGGTCTTTCCTTGGCGTAGACAAAATGGAGTCGAACCCCAGCCGCTCACAGACTATGCAAAAATGTCAAAACTCCAGCGCCAGAACTAACGTGCAAAGCTGGCTGTAGCACCCCCGGTAGACGCGCGAGCCTTTCGTCGCTCGTACTCTGCTCGCGCCAAGCAGCGAAACTCTGCGCGGCGGCTGTGCGGAGTGTCTCCGTCGGTGGGCGCGGCTGATAAGCGACGGCGCGGAGGGTTTTTTTGCGGACACCCGACGTTTTACCTAAAGCTTTAAGAGCTTCGCTCTTAATAAAACAATGGAAGAGTTTTAGCGGCTCACCTGTTGGCGAGAATTCAGTAACTTCCTCCTGCTTGGTCTGGCTCTGAAAGTAAATAAAAAAAAATTGTTGTAGATATAGTTCACATGAGTATGTATTGTGTGCACTTATGATGACAACATGTAGTTATTCCCATTGGTCAAATTCTTAAGACAGTAAGTAAATTGATAAATGACGAGTAATGTCTGCCTATCGGCAAACTTCACAAATGACTTGATATCTAACAGCATGTCGTTAGGTTAGCAAATATAACGTACACTCATAACATCATTTGATCTAACTCCTAATCGCAGTAAAAATCCCGCGAACTAGAAGCAGGAAATTCCAGTTCATCCGCAGAGAAGTGGCAGCTGTCTTGCTCATTCACGCTTGAGTGTGGTACACTTGCTTGCGGTGCGTGTGCGTGCGGGAGATTTGAAAATGACTGCACGAGAAGCAGCGAATGAGAGTGTTCTGCTGTACAGCAATTGCAAGACGGCGTGCCTCTTCGGGCAGAAAATCTGACGCTGCCTTCCGGACCACAGAACGTTTTCGACCAAAAAAGGTTCTTGGTTTCAACGTACCAGGACAATGATGTGACTGCAATTTTATGGTAAACTGATACAACTTTTTCAAGACGAAAGCCTTAGATGCCTCATCAAATTTGGAAATTGACCGTCGGTGGCGTCAACATCAGGGATAAAAAAAAATCATGACGTCATGAAGTCACCATATCACGTCAGCATGACGTCAAAGTTCACGAAAATTTTGTGACGTCATCTTTCCCCTCCCCCCAGTGTAGAGTAGCAGGCTAGAGCATTCTATCGCTCAGGGCGACCTCTCTGCCTTTCTGTAAATAGACCTCACTCTCTATCTCTCTTATGACGTCATCATGACATAATGACGTCACACCATGACGTAACATGATGAAGTCATCACGTGACATCTTCGCTTGGAAAGCCTTCAGAGGAGGGCGGGGGACGAAGAGGAAGAAGATGGCTTTCGCCTTCGGGTCGTCTCAGGCGAACGCATGCACCCCGTGAGTTCTTGGCGTCGCCTTTCAATCCGTGAGTTCTGTACGCGTGGTGGTGGTTGTGGTTCGAAGAAGGAAAAGGCGCCTAATTTCTGCAGCCCGGTCGGGAGCACGGCGCAGCGCCTGCGCTCACGCACCTCAACAACGCGTGCGCTCAACGCGTGCGCTCGCGCACCTCAACAGCGACGCGCCCGGCGTCTGCGGACGACAACGACTGCAGCGGCTGCGGGCCATGTGGGCCAGACCCGGTAATTGGGTCGGGCCCGACTGCAACCAGCTCGACGTCGTCGTATAGAGAGAGTCCGCACTAAAGACAGTGCAACGAGCACACCCTCCCGCTCCGTCGCACTTTCTCGAGAGTGTGAGAGTTCAGTGAGTACTCTCTCCCGTTCGTGAGAGTTCAATGAGTACTCTCTCCCGTTCGCGAGGGTTCATTGAGTACTCTCCCCCACGCTCGCACTCTCGTCGGAGAGTGCGAGCGCGCTTTCAGGACGATCGCTGGCGCCGGACGCCGCCGCCGCGTTTCTCGCGCGTAAAAGCAGCAGTCGCTGACACAAGCACGAGACAGCGCGCGCGGCGGTAATAACCGGCGGAATTTAGTACGACGCCCGTATTACAACCCCGCCTGCCTGCTGCCTTTTGTTGTCAGCGTGCACGACGCGCTGATTAATTGCTTCCGAGAGGCCGAGATTTCTCCTTTGACGAGAACGTGCCCGCGCATTCCAGAACAGGAGTACTTTTATGTTTAATGAGAAACATGTTATAGGAAGTAAGTATAAGACGGGGTGTCGATGACAACAGGATTTGCGGTCAGCTTTTGGGGCAGCATAAAAGAAAGAAACGCTGTTTATCGAGGTAAAATACGCAGCAAACTTAACGACGTAAGTGAGTAAGTACGAATTATAAATCAATAATTAATACAAAATGTAGAACCATTACTTGTTTTGGAAATCCATTGTTTGTTTGAAGCCTGGTGTATTGAGTTTCGTTGATACCAAAACTGACTAATGTTGACTATATAACTGTTGGCTTCTGATAACTTATGCCGGTATTCAAATCTGTATATGAGAGGTGAAAGTTGGTGGAGTTGGGCTGAAACCAATCGACGAATTCGGCAATCTTCAACAACTCTCGCGGAGTGAAAAATGGCCTGAATTCGAGGAAACAGTCTAACATCCTTGACATCTCATTGACTTACTGGTAGAGGGAGTTCCGACGCGAAACTTGAAACCTTGAGCTAATTTATCCTCCAATGGATCCTACGTTTTTGCGAAAATTAGGAAAATGGTCTTTTGAAGTGTTGCCTTATCAGTGTAACATGATTTCTTCTTTCACTTCGGCGTACCTTTAGAGAGATAAATATATATCCGGATCAACTTAGACCACCCCAGGCGCAATCACTAACGGCACTCTCATGTCAACAAAACAAGAAGAAGGAAGCATTAAAAATGATCGTCGGCGGCTAGTGTCGTGGTCGGGCACGATGTTATTACATAAGCGAAACTTAATTGCTTTCTTGTTTTTCTCCAGTAACACAGCGGGACTTCGACATACTGTAACTCCTCACAATGAGCTAGTATACAGCTCGACCGCCGTGTATTGGCGCATCGGTGCCACATCGCAGCCGTGTATTAGCACACCACTACACACGCACACCGCTACACACGCACATCGCTACTACAGCTCCGCCGCTGTGTATTAGCACATCGCTACCGTATACAGCGCCACCGCCGTGTATTAGCACATCGCTACACATTCACATTGCTGCCGTACAGCGCCACCGCCGTGTATTAGCACATCGCTACACACTCACATCGCTACCATACAGCGCCACCGCCGTGTATTAGCACATCGCTACACAAGCATATCGCCACAACAGCGCCACCGCAGGTGGCGCCTTCGCACGTGCAACACGTTTGTCGTTATCCGGCCTTCTCCGGTTTAAGGGGTCTCCGTAATAAATGACTGGCATATTTTGTTGCTCCGACTTCGTCTCCACCCTGTTTTCATTCTGTCTCGAAAGCCCTTCAACCGGCAATAAATCTACCTGTATCCCGGTCGCCCTGTAACACCGCTATCCTTTTTGCTTTCATGTGTTTTAGAGGTTCGCGCTCACGCACGCTTTTTAATCGCTTGTGACACGCTTCGAGACGTTGTTATACATGGCCACTCGACAGCGGTAGGAACGCGGCCCGCTTGAATGAATTAACGAACCGAAAGAAGGCACGTAAAGCAATAAACAAAGATATATAAAGGATATAGGTGGTAATAAGCGGCCTCTTTGGTCGTGACGTCGCTAGCGCTTTGTTCCCCTTCGCGGATGATTAGGAGAGGGCCAGATACAAGCAGCGACAGTGGCCCGGCATAGTTTTTTCTGTACGCCGCCGTAGTGTAGCCTTTCTCTTGGGTTCGCTTTTTTGTTTTTCTCTTTGTATGTGTGGCATTTTCGTGACGGAAC
>JALIZH010030507.1:0-27500 GCA_030522465.1 Rhipicephalus appendiculatus | reverse complement strand
GAATTTAACGCCCGCAAGGCAACATATGACCAGCTGTGAAAGCCGCCTTGGCCTTTGCGCTACTAAATATAAAGCGGATATCTTGAATACGTACGTGCACCCAAACCTTCACGAATGCTTCGCCCCATCCCACCCACGTCGCCTTTATTTCAACGCGGCAGCCGCGGCCGGGAGCTAAATCCTCGAGCTACAACATATTGTCCGAGGTCGTGGTGGTGCCATGATGTTCTCTTAGCTAAGCCTATACACCCTTTCGCTGTTTACAAACACAGCTCCTGTACGGCATCCGGTTTTCATCGCCGATGCAGCCTAGAGCATTGGCAGGGAGCAAAAGCCTTAGCGAGTAGCCCGCTCACTTTCAACACTTTTCTCGCCGTGACTAGCCGAATATTTCAAATATATTTTCTTCTAAGCTATAGAAAACATTATAAGAGTTGGTCCTTAACTTGAAGCTCGTTTCTTTTACTTGAAAACGGAAAAAGAGTTTATCCTTACTTTAGCACAACAAAAAAAAAACAAGCTTTCAGCATCGGTGTTAGAGAGCGATAATTTACGTGACCGGAAGTTTCTTGGGAAGCAACACATACTACTGCCATTGCAATCTTGAAGCTGAGGGATATGGCACCGCCGCATTATGCAAAGCTACAAACTCAAAGCCTAAAGGTATTGGTGAGGGGTTTAGAAGAATTCTGTTCACGCAAGTGGAACAAGTGTTACACGTCTTTGCTTTCTACGTGTAAACGCTCATTGTCCCGTTACGCTGTAGTCGTAACACATTCTGAAACGTGCATAAGTCATTCCTTCTACCTTTTATGAACACGCGCACGAGTGACACACATGCAATAAACACGCATCAATGCGAAGTCAGGTTAAACGCACGAACGATGTCACAGTTCTCAATCGCTTCAAGATGCGTGCGGGGCCACTGCTCTTTCGGATGCATCGGCACCCGCGCGCTCCACATGCATGGACGTTGTGCAGGTTCTCGTTCACGTATTGACCTACCGCCGAACGCGCAGCTCACCACTGCGCTGCAGGGAACTGGTCAGACGTGTGTACGGAATCGCGCGTGCTCTCGTGAACGTGTTGTGTGTCGACGAACGCAGGTATTGTGGGCATGCTCTGATTTTCTTTCCGCGAAACGTGAGGAAGAGAAGCGCTGTGTGTGTGAGGTGGCGCGGGCGTACGTGAGAAAGCAAGTAAGCAAGCAAGCAAGCAAGCAAGCAAGAAAGAAAGAAAGAAGCAGGCAGATTCTGTGTCTCTCTATAGGTAATATTTTTTTCTTTCCTGCATAATTTTTTCCGCCAGGCGTGCATATGTTAATACGGCATGCGCCACGTCTGCGTGTTCTTGAGCAACTGTTGCTAAGGCTTTGGAGAAGTGTCTTAATTAATACGTATCTAATAAAGCGTCTTGGTCACGCGTGATAAAGGTGGCCGTCGTATACGTTACAGACATTGTGTTATAGAGTTGAGAAATAGTTGAATGCCGGGTGTCGCTGTAACCCGCGTTTCGACACCCTTTGTTCATGGGCTACGGCAGGATTTTGTTTTAGGGGTTGCGAAATCCGTGTTGCATCGTGGCTAGGGGGGGGGGGGGGGAACGTGGCCCTTTTACACCCCACTGCCGACGCCCATGCTGTTCTTCAAGGTACGTCTCATCTCTTCAAGCTGCCACTTTCCCTTGAACTTCTGACGCATTGCGTTACACAAATCGCTCGCAACTGCTGCAGACACAACGTGCGCTTAACGCATCACTTTATCGGTGTACCGTCGAGGAGCACCGCGCACACCTGTAAATTGTGATTTCTCACGCGTGCACGACGTTATGGGAGGTGTGCTATTCTGGGTGTATATGCAAAAAAGGAAGAAAAGAAAAAGACATCGATTGTAACATGACCTGTGACCTGTCTGCACCACGCGGTCGAATAGGTCGTTGGACAAAACAAAGATCTTTTGCGGCGGATGGGATAAAGTCGCAGGATTAGCGAGTCGAGTTAAATGAGCTTTTGGTTTGTTCGCTCTGGTGTTGACGGGCCGGTATAGCCTGAATTAATAACGCGGTACAACGTCAGCGGCTAGCTGACACCTGCGGTCAGGAGCAACCGTATTGTGCAATAACAACCAATTATGACCTCGGCTAAACGGTCTCGTATCTCTAGCAGAGGTACCCTAATGTGCGATAGCGACGCTCGAGGACGCGGATTCGATTCGAGGCCACGGTGACTACATTTCTATGGGACAAAACGAAAAGGTACACCCGTGTGCTTAGAATTAGATGCACGTTACAGAGGCTCAGGTGGTCGAAATAACCCGGAGTCATCCCCTGTGGTGTACCTCATATTCCTGTCGAGCGACACGCGAATTCACAGTGCACCTCGGCAAGAGCGAACCCCTGAATCTCCGACTGACAAGTTGCCAGAAGAAGACAGATCAATCCTGATTGTTCTTCAATCACTGTTAGACACACTTCGAGTGTTCGTCGGCAGGCTGAAGTCACCGCACGCTGAGTCCGTACAACAGGCTACTGGATGTTCTATGTCCAGTGCTTGCAAACCTTCAGTAGGCACCATGTCCCGACGATCTACAGTGAAACGTGATACGCCTGAAGTCCTGCGTTCACTACTATCGAATGCAGCAGTCTAGTTTAAGCTCACGTGTTTTTTTTTTTCCATGTTCCTTTCTTTCTATCTCTCTATCTTTTCATCCCCTAATCCCCTTCCCCCAGTGTAGGATAGCAAACCGGACGCTCGTCTGGCTGACTTTCCTGCCTTTCCTTCCTCCTCCTCCTCCTGTCGTGGTTTTGGAACATAAAACCTGAGCGGTTGTTAAGGCGGAAAGCCTTCGATGCCTCATCAAACGGGACAATCGATCGTCGGCGTCAGCACCAGTGACGCAAAAAAATCATCATCACGCGATGACGCGATCACGACGGCACAGATCGCCAAAATTGGTGACATCATCATGACTTAATACGATGACGTCATCACAGGGCATCGTATCTTGGTCAAAGGTGGACCCCATAGAGTTTCATAAAATTACCTAGAGGGGGACTCTGGCGCTGCGATCGTTCAGCCACCATGGGAATGATGGGTAGTATACACAAATTTTGCTTAGTCTTCGTGCTTCCGGCTTCGAACGCACTTGTGGCTTTGTTTATTGCAAATGAGTTCTGCGGAATCCTTGTGCTTTGTTTTGTGCTTTGTTTTGCTTTGTTTATTGCTTGTTTGTTTATGCTTTGTTTATGCTTTGTTTATTGTTGCGTTTTCGGTTCTGTTTCGGATAAAAAGAATGGACCGTTGTGAACTTCGCGAGCCGATTTGAATTCGTGAGTCTAAAAAGGTCAGGGTGGTGAAGCGTAACTGCTAAACCTTTGCTGAACTTTGTATTGCGGCAAAGCGTATTCAGGCCACAGGGAGCCAAATGGAGCCAAAAGAACGAAGACTAGGCAAGACTAGGCAAATTTGTGTACCACCCATCATTCCCATGCTGGCTGAAGCGCCGTGTGTTGCAGCGCCCCATAGACCCTAGCGCCAGAGTTCCCTCTAGTGTATCTATAGGAAACTATGGTGGACCCATCACGGAGGCTGTGCAAAACCTGGAGAAGTGCAGAAAGCTTGCAGTGCCTCCGATCTTGGAGGCAGTGTAAAAACACGTTAGGTGAAGAAAGCTGTCGGAGGCTGCGGGAGATGATTATTATATAGACCGGGAAAAAAAATGAAGGCGGCTTTTGCCTTCGACTCTTCTTAGGCGAATGCTTAAGGGACTCTGTGATTTTTAATCTAATGGGCGACAGGCCGCCACGGTGGTGTAGTGGTTATGGATGCTCGGACTGCTAACCCGAAGGTCGCGGGATCGAATCCCGGCCGCGGCGGCCCCGTTTTCGATGGAGGCGTAAATGCTTCAGGCCCCTGTACTTAGATTTAGGTGTTGCACTTAAAGAATATCAGATGGCCGAAATTTCCGGAGCCGTCCATTACGGCGTCCCTCATAATCATATTCGTGGTTTTGGGACGCGTTGAACCTCAGTAGTTATGTTAATCTAATGGGCGACGGCTGCAATGACACATCACTATGAATATCGCCATTCCACGGTTACTGGCAAGATCAGCCGCGCCGATAGGACTTTATTCGAGTGGGAAAAATACACGCATGCAAATATCAGGTTAGATACGTGTTCACTTATATGTGTGGAATACTACACCCGGCCAGTGGCGTAGCCTGGGGGTGGCACACCGGGCCCGTGCCCCCCCCCCCCCCCCCCCCGTAATTTTTACATAGCTAAAAATGACCATTTCAACAAGCCCCCCCCCCCCCCCCCGAAATCAAGAAGGTGCCCCCCCCCCCCCCCCCCCCAAAAAAAAAAAAATTTCTGGCTACGCCCCTGAACAGAACGTCTCTACAGAGCTCCGCGCGTACCTGCGACCACAGTCCGCGTGTTCTTTTGTGCGACTTCTATGTGTCCGCGCGTGTGTGTGTATAAACACGGGAAGAATAGATTACACAGCTGGCTGCAGACTGACCGGGCATCTCGTTCACCTTGCGGCCGCCGTCGAAGGCTCGCGCTCTCGTCGATAGACGACCACGACGACGTTCGGCCTTCAGCCGTCCTTTCCGAGTAACACACTCTCTCCCTCCTTCCTTCTATAAGCATAGCTGCTGGTCTCGCACAGCCCGCCGACAACTGCGTACCCTTCAGTCGCTGAGTGACAACGACTTTTTCTTGAGCACGGCAACCAGCGCTGTAAGACAGCACGAGAGAATAGGCATACACAACGCAGTGTCTGCACGTCCTCGTCTCTTGTCCCGTCTTTAGCGCCGTCCGCCGCTGTGGTATAGCAGTTAGGGTGACCCGAAGGTCGCGGGTTCGACCACGGCCCCGTCGGTAGCATATCGATGGAGGCGAAATGGTAGAGGCCCGTGTACTGTGCGATGTCAGTGCACGTTAAAGAACACCAGATGGTCGAAATTTCAGGAGCCCTCCACTATACGGTGTCTCTCATAATCATATCGTGGTTCTGGGACGTTAAATCCCGGTTATTATTATTATTATTATTATTATTATTATTATTATTATTATTATTATTATTATTATTATTACTATTATTATTATTATTATTATTTAGCGCCGATTGCCTTCATCGTAAAGCGTCTAGTAAGAGTCTAACTCAATCTTTATCGTAGAAATCAGCGCAAAAAGCAGGGACACAGAAAGGACCTCAGGTGGCACAGCGCAATACTATCAACCGAGTTTTATTGAAAGTGCACACTCGTACAAAGAGTCCCGTGGTCAAAACCGAAACAGCAAGAAACAAGCTATTCGTTTAGTGGTTAGTGCTCAGGAATTCTAAGTCAGTGGCCTGCGACATGATAGACGACCTCGCTGCATGCGCATGTCTCATCAGATCTGTTAATAAAAAAAACGCATCTTCAATTTCTCTCTCAACCTCCTCTTTTAATCTCGAGAGCACCCGAGCTTCCGATGAGACATGCGTAGCGAGGCCGTCTATCATGTTGCATAATAATAATTAACAGCGCGAAAAGAACGGGAGACGGAAGGAGGAGAAGTACACAGGACAAGCGCTGACTTCCAACTGAAAAATTATTTAAGCAAGGGTTATGCGAATAAATGTTTCAGTTGGAAGTCAGCGCTTGTCCCGTGTAGTTTTCCTCCTTTCGTCTCCCGTTCTTTTCGCGCTGTTAAAGGCCAACTCCGGAGGTTTTTCGAGGTCAATGGATCTCAATGAAATTCGCTGGGTACGTTCCTTTGCACATTTCCGTCATTTATGCCAAATTTCAAGCTTGAGACATGCGCTGATTGTTTGTAAATGAATTTTAAAGATTGTCTGCCGGCTTCCCACAATTATTGGCAACATTGCGTGTGTGACGTGTTGGTTTGCCGGTCGACGGAAGTGACGCAGCCGAAGGGTTCGCTAACTTTGGCCGCTACAGCGTATATTGTGCTACTCACAAGCTGACGGTGTTTGGCCGGCGCTTCGCTGGTTTGGTGTACGATTTTCTGTTCTCTGTGGAGGAGCGGGTGATATTCCGCGCCGGCGGGACCAGCATGCCTTGCACGACTTCCGGTTCGTAACAAACTACTACGTCATACTTGGACAGTACACTCGGTTGGGTTTCGGTTTCGGTATTGCGCCTTTTTGCTTATTAAAAATTATTTTCGAATTTGCTGAGCATTTCAGCTATCGGGCGCGTGACAAGAGTGTCTCGGGAACATAAAAGCACCATTATCCTGACACGGTCAAAAAATCGCCGGAGTTGGCCTTTAATTATTATTATGCATCCATCCCAACTAGCCCAGCTTACCACTCTTTTGAATCATGTTGTATGCCTCTGAATTAGATTTCCTGAGCGCTAACCACTTAATGAAACTTGTTTCCTGTTGTTTAGATTCTGACCACGTGACTCTTTGCGCAAGTATAGTATGTGGGTGTTTTTCAATAAGACTCGGTTGATAGCTTGCGCTGAGTACGTGTTATCCTTTCTTTGTCCCTGTTTTTTTTTTTTTGCGCTGATTTCTACGATGATGCTGACCTTATTCGCCTAGCAATCCACTCTTCTGTAATTCAGTCTTGCAGTGAATCTTCTTTCTTCCCTAGAATATCACTAGATTGAAACTACATGATCAATCAACAGTTACCGTAACCAGGCATCAGTTGTTTCATTCCGCTCTAGCTTACACCGTATAGTAAACAAAATGTGACGAATATATACTCTCCATTGTGCTTCTAACAGATACAGCATCACTAGAGTAAAATAGAGGATGGAAATCTGAGGTTCGTTGTAAAGAATTGAGGACAATAAAACTCTGTGACCTCCTAAACTTTATACGTGTGACGCCAGCATACGCGGTTTTTTTTTCTCTCTCTCTCTGTCAGCAGCACAATTTCGCAACTTTCGAGATCCACTACATCCGCTACACCACGCTGGGTCATCACCTCCGATCACCAACTGCGCCAAACGGTGCACGGGTAGTCCATGACAGCATCGCCGAATCAGCGTCCGCAGCTCTACACGCTCGAGAATTGATCTCAATCTTTAACACACTTTTTTATTCTTTTTTTTTTCTCTGCGCGACCAGCAAGTTCACCGGGTCACCGCTTGTCGTACGCCAACCTTAATCCCCCCGCTCTACAACATCTAACAGGAAGGGGGGGGGGGGAGGGGAGGGGTTGACTGGCTCTTCTCTCAAATTACAAGTAGGACGAAACAACAAGCAGAGCGGTCGAGAGATCGGCAGAGGGCGTGACACCGTAAACCGCTTTCCCTTTGCGCTCGCACGTACAACGTACAGCAATGCAAGAACAAGAGTATACGAAAGTATCGAAAGACCTCGGACGACGCGTAGGATCGAGCGGGCGTAACGAGGAAGTCCACGTCGTCCACCGGCAACAGTCTCTTTAGGAACCTGTCCTGCCTGACACGTGTTGCCGAGCGGCTCGGTACATGTGGTCCGGATTTACTTAGGCTCGCGGAAGCGATTGCGCTCGCGTACCGAGTGACAGTGTAAGACGGGCTACCCAGCGCGAAGACGCGTGTCTACGCCGCCGCTTATGGACGCCTCCCCAATCTACTCGGCTCGGACGGTGTTTGACCCGGTCCGCGACGTTTCTCCTGCTCTCCGTGCCCACTTACATCGCCGCGTAAACGCCCATCCTTATCCGTCAGAAGGATAGACGGAGGGAGGGTGTGTATTGTAGGAGGAGTAGTGACGAAAGAGTAAGCGGGGATGTACTACATGCGTGCATCTATATAGATGACCATGTCACGCGGATACATCGTCCATCTTCCCATGCTTCTTGTTTCTTTTACGGCGAAGCTGTCTTAGACTACCCTGTGCGGCCCCCGCCGCCGTCGTTGTCGTCGTCGTCGTCGTAGTAGTAGTAGTAGTAGTAGTAGTAGTAGTAGTAGTAGTAGTATAGTCATCGTCACGCAGGTCATGTAACCACAGGGGTGAGTGAATAAGAAATGAATTGAACGGTGATGATGATAATGATGCTAAGTTACTATGATGATGATGATGATGTACGTGATCTCGCTAACGAATCACACTGGCGCGCTTAGAGGTTCGCTGTCCGACGGTTTTGACGGCGCTGAACTCGCATTACATTTCTTAATCTCTCCTTTTGATTTTTGCTGTCGTCTTTTACGTACCTCACCTAGAGAAAGCAATATGAAACTGGTTTATGAGGTATCCAAGCTGCTTTGAAAACGCTGGAGAAAGTGCATGCGTTGTGGGAGCGTGCATGTTCGTGTGATTGTGTGTCAAAGCAGCGGAGCTGTATGGAAAACTAATATTTGGCAGGTGCATTCACCTTTAGCTTATACTTTGGTGACTTCCTTGTCTCGACTCCTTTTTGTCCATAGTCTTCACTATACTGTACAACTCGTATTAGGCGTAATGCGTATGTGTGTATGTGTCTGTGTGTGTGTCTGTGTGCGTGTGTGTGTGTGTGCGTGCGTGCGTGTGTGTGTGTGTGTGTGCGTGCGTGCGTGTGTGAAAGCACCGGGGCTGTATATGGAGCCATGTACAGTAAATATGCATATGACTCCATATACAGTAACTCTGTACAGGCGCCATATACAGTAACTCCAGCTAAGAGAGGAAACCGGATGCACGTCTTAGCGTCACAACCTTTGTCATACAAATGTAGTCGTGCGTGCACACGAACCGGGGACACACTTCTATACCTCGCGAAAGTGACAACAAACACACACACACACAAAAAGGAACGAGAATACCGCTGCAACTGCATCCACCCCCCCATCTCCTCCCTTTCGCTCGAACGGCACGGCAAAACAAATTTCACGGTTCCGTCGGCCGCTTGACCCGGTTCTCGCATGAGAAGTCTCACGAGGAGGAGGCCCTCATAGGACGTGTAGTACGCGAGGTGCCGTTTCCGTCTATCGACTCGCTCGATCAGCTTTCCGGCGCGTTGGCTTCCTTTTTGTCTTTGCACGGCTGTCTCTGCTAAGCCGTTCGAGCCGCGTGGCACGAGCGTTTCGACAAGGAAAGAAAGAGGGAGAGGGAGAAAGAGACAACGACGAAGGCGAGATGCGACGAAGGGACAAGCGTTTGCATGCGAAAGCACGAGAGCTGAGCGTCCTGTTAGTTATTTCTTTCTTTCTTGTCTTTTCTATCTCTCCCGTTCTTTCTTTCCTATACTGGAACTTCGTACGGAGAGCGTTGTTTGTTAAGGCAAAAAGCTATAAGACACTCGCGTCACCGCTTCCCCGCGTCAACCCTGCAGTATTGGCTATAGTGATACTGGCGATACCGTATACGCCCTTTGTTTTTCTCTAACGGGACCCGGTAGCCTGTTTGTCCCGCACAGTTATGCAAAACCCTTCTTTTCTTTTCCTTATCTCTCGAAGATGCTAGACGGTACCTGCTGTATGCAGAGCTAGGATTCTGCCGTCCTCCGTATCGGCCGGAAGATGAGTCCTGGCGATAACGCTTTAGTGTCGTCTCAAGTTGGGTCCGCGCTCTTTCTCTTCCTCTCGTTTCTTTTTTTTTTCTTTTTTGAAAAGCGTAGAGCTGGGTTCGTGTCTTCCTCGATTCATTTTTGACCCACTACCGCATGCACCGTTTTTTTTTTTTTTAGTTGGTGCTCAGTTGTGAGCTCTATGTCCTTTGGTTACTGGCACGTGCACGGAAAGGTGCACGATTATCTTTCCGTTCTTATCTATGGGCTAATCTTTACTTCCGCTTCCGTCAGAGCGTCGTTTCTATAAGAACAGTTATGCCGTCTTTAAGCTTATTCGGGACGTCGCCTGCGTTTTGCTTTTTTTCGTCTGGACTTGTTGCCGGAACCTGTTGTGAGGCTCCTGGTTCAGCACCCAGTGTTGCCGAGCCTAGAAGAATGAACCAAAAACTTGGATGGCGCTTGAGCTTCGCCTTCAGGAGTAGAACGCTAAAGTGTAATCGGGCCTCGTTCGCATTGCCTTCTCAAGTGCTAGCCTGACTTCGGTTCTCGGCGGATTCGTAACCGTGCCGCCAGAAAACGAACGTCTGTGCGCGTAACATTGGCCGTTTCAAACTAGCCTGCAATGCCTACTGCAAGAACAGTTGCTAAGCACCCACTGCGCCATAATTCTTGCTTCTGCGAATCAGGGAAGGGCTCACTACGCATGCGTAAGGCAACACGCGAACCCACGCTGCTGCTCACTTCGTTAATGCTTTTGCAGCTGATGATGACTAAACATGTCTGAGCGCTTTGTAATGGTTGGGCCTTTACAGCACCCACTCGTTGCGCAATTCACATGTTTTGACTCCTGGCACGTAATATTAAATGCGTTCAGGAGAACTCCTTCCACTACATGATATTCGTATAGTGTTGTTTTCCGAAGAAGTTTCAAGCTATAGCGTCGCTCTGTGGTAGAACACAATTGCTTGCCACGCAGACGGCCTGGTTTCTATTCTCACTCGAACCGAAGTTTTTTTTATTATTTATTTTATTTGAATCCTTCTCGATTTTTCAGTCATGGTCAAAATGAATATTTTTCGCTCACAACCAACGACGCCGACACCGGAATTTTGTGCGAAACGAGCTCTTTAACGCTGTCGCGTTAAAACGTCGCTACCTTTGTAGAGTTTTTGAATGGATACCATTTCACGCGGTTTGCTGTATAGTTGGATCGATGACACTTTGGAACGCGTGCGCAGTTGTTTGGAAAGTTCTAAACAAGCCACATTTACGCGGTACTTTTGTGTGATTGTTTGAAGCACGCTTCCGCTTTACCCTTCGTATTAAGTGGTAGCCGGAACCACTATACTTCGAATGATCCGGTATAAAATGCGCGCACTACACTCGAGACGACGAATAAGACGAGGAATAAAACTGGACGACTTCGTTATGACGAAAGTTGCATACGCTCTTTCGATGTTGGTCAACTTGCAAAGGAGTTCTACAGAATCCCACAAGGTGACGGAAGGCATGACTGACAACCACCCGATCGCAGAAAGAAGCCACAAGGAAATCCATGGGGATTTCTCAGGAAGGAAGGCTTCTAGTTGAAGGCAAATTTCGTCCTGGTCCGGGGATCGAACCCAGGACCAAGGCTACCACTTGAGCTAACCAGGAGGCTAGCAATCGGCAGTCGCTTGTGCAATCGTTTTGGAAACGCTGTTTTTCGTTACTTAGTAAAAGCGTAACATACTGACAGACTTCACTTATGTTAACATACATTCGCACGGGTGTGGTTCTTCTGGGAATAATAATGGCTCGTAAGTAATCTCTGCCAGCATTGAGGCATTCGCTCGTCCAAGGATGTCGGAGGATACATGCCAGGTGGCTGTGCGTGAGAGCCGCGCCTTTGCCATGCAGCCTTACGGCACCGGTTCCGATTAAGTATTCAGGATACCGCGACTTCGTCCGTTCGAAGAACTCGGAAAAGACGTGTCACATTATTTACGCATTTCTGCGCGAAAGTTATGCCGCGCTCGTCACCTTGCTGCACGCATGAGAGCCCCTGGCATGCTGCGCAGTCGTGCATGGTTGCAGAACCACATGCATTGCTTGCTTCTCGACGCGCCTTTGGCGCATGCGAGACGTGCACCCAGGCCGAGTCGGTGTCTGCACATATGTATCACGATCCAAGGCGGCGAGATTACAGGCGTGTGGAATCTAGCCCGCACGAATGCGATCAAGCCTGCTTATCGCCACCCTGTACACGCTGTTGTGACATACGAACACACGTTGCGTCCTTCTTAGCTCGCTTATGTCACCGTGCTGGAGTGACGTTAGCATGCGGAATATAACTCCATCTTGAACGAATAAAAGCGCGACACAAACGAGGACGATAAAGGAACGACAGACTAAAGCGCTTACTCACAACTGAAATTTATTTCGAAAAGAAGCAGAATAAATAGCATCTGAAAACCGAAAACGAAATAAATTTCAGTTGTGAGTAAGCGCTTTAGTCTGTCGTTCCTTTATCGTCCTCGTTTGTGTCGCGCTTTTATTCGTTCAAGATGGAAATACACCAACTCGCCCAATTGACAGTTCTGATGAATATAACTCGGCGTCAACTTTTCTTGACAGCACAATGGAAGCTACAGAACCAAAGCGCATGCCTGCTACCGCGGTAGCATGCCTTTTGGCGCGGTAGCATGCCTGCTACCGCGCCAAAAAATAGTACTTATGTTTACAGATAATTTTCTCATTTGCCTTGCTGTAATAAATGCTGCTCCATTTCTCATGAGACTACAACAGTTGCGGGAAATCGTAGGTAAAATATCGTTATTGTTCACTTTGCAAGAATGCCCTCCTTTTCTTTCCATTTCTTAAACTGCACCACCTTATCAGCAAGCCTGTTTTCCAAAGTAAACATGGCGTCCATGACGTAGCGGGTCAGTGTGCGGCCGCAAACGCGCTGTTTAATTCTCCAAGAAGAATGTACTCGTAGTATGGCACTAAAATGTACACTGAACCATCGAAATGTTTCGCCCATTCACATTTTTCGTGTATATAATTTTCTAAACGCGGTTAACGATCAAAACCGAAATAAGCCGCAAGCTGCTGCCGTACTACTTGCGGAATAACACGGATGAGTGGAAGCCCCGCCTGCGTAGCCGTCGCTGTTGCTGAATTGTGAAATGCTGCACGATATTTACAGAGGTAGTGATCGCTGCACTTCTGGGCGCGGGTAAATTTTAATTACCATAGTCACTTACAAAGGTGAACAAAAACGACATAAATCTCTTCTCTCTCTCCCTTTTCCTCCCTCTTATATTATCAAAGTTCGGGGAACCCGAAAGAAAAGTCAATTGGCGAGTTTAGTAGCAGTAGTGAACACCGAAAATTTCCACGATAGGGGCCCAACGCGATACCACATAAACAGTGAACAACTATGAACAAACACTCTCTTCATTCTAGTGAATTACCTCGTGGATCAGTAGATGAACATGTTGTAATTGAGTAAGTGAAGTTCTCTAGAAGTGACGAAGCACGGCGTTTCTTGCACATACTCGGCTATTGCTTTCAGTACTAGCCGACTTCAGTTGCGCCAATATCTACAACTTTAAGCGCGTGGGCGAGCGTTCCTTCTTCAGCATCTCCTTTTCCGTTCACTGCAACCGCTCACCTTGTATGTGGTATAGGAAAAACGAGGAGCAACCTGGTTAATTTTTCTTTTCTTCACTGTCTCATTTAATTCACTTCACTCGCTCAACAAATAAAAAAATTGATGGACACTTTGTACATGCCAAAGTGTGTTCGGCGAACGCCTGTGGCCATTGAGACGGGGTCGGTAAGAATGGAACTCGATACGTGCGTCTCCCTCCTTGCATGATTGGACACACTGGGCACAGCGACGCTACGCAAGCAAAGCGCGAGCGCCGTAGAGTCCGACGCTATAGGCGCGACCGACGCGACCTGCGTCCATTGGCGCGCCCCGGCGGCCACCTGGCACCGTGCCAGGGCACGGACGGAGGGACGGACGTAAGCATGAGACATTAAAGGCTTTCGCCTTAAAAAATTCACCGACGATTACGATACTGCCTCATGCGAATTCTGAGCGCAGCTTCGTGTCGGGGCGACGCCAACTGTGTTCGAAGTTTTGGCTATCCGCAGTTGTAGCACTGTAACATTCGATATATACTGCCACAGAAACTGCCTGCGCTCGAGTGCTACGCACACCACTCTGTGCATTGCAAGGCGTTAGCGAACCAAACGAAACGCCGACAGCCCCGTTAAGACAAGCGAAGCTAGCGCATATTGCACGTGCCAGCCCTGCATGCGTACGAGCTCCGGTCGACAGCCCTGTTAAGATGGGCGAAGCCAGCCGCAGTGCACGTGCCATCCCTGCATGCGCACGAGCTCCGACCGAGGGGCTAGCGCGCGTGACGGAGGAACAAAGCGAGGTTAGTGGCCAAGTGGCTCGCGATATTGACAGACGCCGCGTTCGCTCCCTTTCGTCCTCGTTCACTTTATCCGTTTGGCCGACAACGTCCAACGGCGACGCCACTCAACGCAGGAACGGGTGCCTAAGACATGACATACAATTAAGACACCCGCTAAATTAACTCACAATTCAATCAGATATGTTTTAATTTCCCGTGCCATCACTATCTTTTCTTTCCAGGCATAGATGCATATGCCTTAGATACAGTTTAAGTATGTAGAGTCGCAACATAAAAAGATTGCCACAAGTGGCAAATACCGCAGAGGAAGAACTGCCGCACTGGGCATGTATGACAAGAAGAGAGTAGCAGGCACGCAGCAGCCCATCCGGAAAGCCCAGATACCAATGATATTCGCAATTCGGTTGCTCCGGTTATCGGTCACTTGTGCTGATCTGTTGTTCTGCGGCACATGTGTCGTGTACCAACACTACCAACGCTCAGCAACCCTTGATTGAAGTTTTTCAAACAACGAAGTTTTTTAAGGCCGTCGTAATTTGTGCGGCCTGTCCTGTGCGGCCTATCCTGTGCGGCCGATTGGGTATATGCCACTGGGATTGGGTAAATCCCACCGCTCGCCACTGTTCAACTAAAGTAACTAGCAGTTGTTCCGTGTACGAATACAACCGATGAGCGAAGATCCTTAGAAACGGGACGCAAACGACTATGCGCCTGATCTCGCTGCTGGCTTTCATGAAGGCGGTAGGGCGGGGAGCGGGTGGGGAGAGCGTCTGCTGCACTCGGTGGCGGGAACGACTGAGTGTGCGGCGTGCGCAGTGCAGGGAGAGGGAGACAGGTGGGAGAGGGGTGCGAGCGGTGATGAGGCGACGGAACGCCGCACGCGGTGTTTCGTTGTCTTTTTTTTAAAGAGCAAAACTCTTTAGGCCCGCACCCGGCCGTCGTCGTCGAAGCTCCTTTCTCTTAAGCATCGCTTTAGGTTGCAGTGGCTGGTGATTTAAGAGGAAATGTTAGGCCTGGAGTGGTTTGGTTCTAGCGCACCAGAAATTCGAGGCTTAAAGAAATAAGCTCTGTCCACAACTGGATATAATGGTCGTCTTCACTTTCACCACTTCTATCAGGAATTCGTACAAGGCACAACTAACTGATAGTGTTTGTTTGCGCCGGCGCCAGGTGGGGAGAGCATCTGCAACTACCTTCGACAAAGCGCCCGTAGTGCGCTAGAATGATGGTTGTCATTTCACAATCCACGATAAAGGTGGTGAAAATGAAGACGGCCATTATAACCAGTTGTGCACGGAGCTTGCTTCTTTTATTCTAACCTCGAATTTCTGGTGCGCTAGAACCAAACCGCTCTGCGTTCGGCGTGCGCGGCGTTTCATTGTCTTTTTGCGCCGGCGCCGCATCTATGTTGCAAGGAGCTTCGACGGCGGCGACGGCGGGGTGCGGGCCTAAGGAGCTTCGCTCTTAAAAAATGAATAAGACAACAGTTAGCCCAACAAAGAGGAATGTCCCACAGAAATTTGTGCGGCATATCAGAAAACGATCATTATCATAAACGCGTGTGTTCCACAGAAATTTGGTAAGCCCCCCTACTCGCCACTGGTCCACTAAATGTGAAGAAAACAACAGTTAGCCCGACAAGAAATGGCTGCGAAGCCACGGCGGCGAGCCGAAGACCCCGAGTACGTAACGAGAGAATACTAGGGAACGGGAAAGGCAACGGCGGCTGCGAGAAGACATCAAAGTGATGGAAGGTCTACGCAAACGACGGCATGCCGGTAGATCTATGAGCGTTGCGAACGCTTGGTTTTGGCGCGAGTTTCTGTTTCTGGAGTTTGGGCATCCGTGTCGTGCCCGTGACTGTCTGTGATTTATAACTCGAACCTCTCTGCGCCGAGAATCAACGTACGAGGGCGGTCCGATAAGTACTTAGCCTTCAAAAGAAAAAACGAAAATTTTGGAATGGTGTCGATTTATTTCTCAACATAGTCCCCTTTCAACTCTATACACTTGACCCAGCGATCCTCCAACTTCTTGATCCCGTCAGAGAAATACGTTTTCTCCTGAGCTGCAAAGTAGGCTTCTGTGGCGGCGATAACTTCTTCATTCGACTCAAATTTTTTGTCCGGCGAGTGACTTTTTCAAGTTGGGAAACAAGAAGAAATCACTCGGGGCCAAATCTGGAGAATATGCTGGATGGGGCACCACTTCGTAGCCCAGTTCGACCAATTTGGCCGTGGCGACGGCGCAGGTGTGAGCTGGCGCGTTGTCATGGTGGAAGAGCACCTTTTTCTTCACCAAATGTGGCCGTTTTTTTCGCAATTCGGCGTCGAATCGGCCCAGTAATTCGGCGTAGTAGGGTCCTGTCACCGTTTTGCCCTTCTCAAGGTAGTCGACGAAGATCACACCTTGAGAATCCCAGAAAATGGTGGCCATCACCTTTCCGGCTGATGCGACAGTCTTCGCCTTCTTCGGAGCAGGTTCTCCGGGTGCAGTCCATTGTTTCGACTGTTCTTGGTCTCTGGTGTGTACCAGTGGATCCATGTTTCGTCGACGGTCACAAAACGGCGCAGGAACTCCTTCGGATTACGCTTAAACAGCTTCAAACACTGCTCTGAAGTGGTCTCACGGACGCGCTTGTTGTCCGGAGTGAGCAAACGCGGCACCCATCGCGCCGACAGCTTTCTCATGCCCAAAATTTCATGCAGGATATGACCCACGCGGTCTTTTGAGATGCCTACTGTCTCAGCTATCTCGTGCACCTTCAGTCGGCGGTCTGCCAATACGAAGTCGTGGATTTTTGTCACGTTATCGGCCGTGGTAGCCGTTTGCGGGGCCCCTGGGCGTGACTCATCAAAAACCGACGTGCGACCACGTTTAAACTCGTTGAACCCATTTTTGACGGTTGCCATAGAAGGAGAAGACTCACCGTAGACGGCATCCAGTCGCTCTTTGATTTCGCTGCGCGATTTCCCTTCCAAAAACAAGAATCGAATCACCGACCGATATTCCTCTTTTTCCATTTTTAACGGACACACGAAGATCACCTGCTTCCTCAAGCGGCCAAAACAAAACTGCGAGCCCGATTCGACTGGACCTTTGCATGTGTCCCTCTAAGAGAGCGTACTCAACGTCAGTATATGTCTCATGCGATAGCGTCGCGCTCTCGCGGTGAGGCTAAGTACTTATCGGACCGCCCTCGTACAAACAACCTAGCATCACCTAGCTAAAGCCTAGCAACGATCAAGATGCAACCTAGAAAGAACCATCGTCACCTAGCTAAGGCCTATAGAAACAACCTAGAAGCAACAAGATTAGCCTTCAAAATCGTCCGGTTTCACTGCGTCAAGTGGAGCCTTGCGCAGTTTAGTGCAAGTTTTGCCAATATTTTGTCGATCAGTAATCGTATACTGGCGCCTGTCGGACGAATTTTCGTGAATCTCGCGGTCAGTGAATGTTGTCATTCGGCCCCGAACCCCTTTCTCCTGCCGCTTCTTTTCTCTTTATTTCCATCATCACCGATGATGATGATGATGATAAGTAGATTTTATTGGCGCAAGGGCCATTCTTGGCCAAAGAGCGCCATGAAAAATGATGTAACAAGAGCAATGATCAGTTATTTACGATGGTATGTACGGGACGTGGAACAATGGTCATGGTATAGGTGGCTGTAGAGGGGCCTGAAATTCCTCGCTATCATCACCGAAGCTGCAGCATGTTGCACAAACGCGACGGTATACATACCGAGTCGTCCCGTTTTTTCGCACGAACACCCTGGCTATCTCGCACGGCGGACCGCGCCTCTTCTGCGAGAAGAATGGAGGACGGAGACCCGGCTACCTTCTCCTATATACACGACAGCCGAGCAAAAAACTCCTTCGCGAGCTGCGTATTTCCCATTCATGCCGCGCGCACTCGGCAATTTCACCCACCGTCGACTCCGTACCGTCGGCCGTTAGTCTTTTGAGTTGGTCGTATAATCACGCACCAATAACCCGCAGCTACTCGCACTGGCTAGCGTGCACCGAGAGTATTGTCAAGGTGGGCGGTCGCCTGAACGCCACCGAGGCACTTTGGTCGATCGGCTTTTCAAGACATTTTGAAAGGTTCATTTTATTCGTCGACTTTCTCGTGTTTTAGTTTTTTTTTTTTTTCCTTTTCCTTATGTGGGTTCTCGATGCGTGAATATCGGTATTTTTCCGCTCCGTTTCCTCCCCGAGGTGTTATTTGAAGAAATAAAAATATGATTAGTGGAGGCATCGGAATATATAACGCGGCGATTGACTTGGGCCTGCCGCTCATTTTGTTGTTCAGGTGTACGGCGGCGGTACGCCACGGTGACACAGCGGTTATGGCGCTTGGCTGCTGACACGAAAGACGCGGGCTCGATCCCTGCCGCTGCGTTCGCTGCCAGGATCCGTGACGTCAGACTGACTGTCGGCTTGATAAAGTTACGGCGTGGAATTGAGAAACACGCGACATTGAGAATTGAGAAGAAAAAACGAGGCGCGCCTTTGTGGAGGGCTCCGGAAATTTCGACTATCTGGTGTTCTTTAACGTGCACTGCCGTCGCACAGTACACGGGCCTCAAGCATTTCGCCTCGCGAAATGCGACCGCCGCGGCCGAGGTCGCACCCGCGACCTTCGGGTCGGCTGCCGAGCACCGTATACAACTGATCCACCGCGGTGGACGTGTTCCTATTCAAATAATTATCCCGTGAAGTTGACGCTAACGAAAATGGAATTGTCAGCAATAATTTATCAGTCCAAATCAATTCAGTATTTTACTTTAGTGATCCTATAGAAAGGCCTGTAAATACGGCATTCATAATTAGTACAGTGCTTGGCGAGTTCGATAATTAATTACACTACACGAATTAAACGCCATTAACGAAAAAAATTTAGCGTAGCTTGCACTAGAGGCGCAATGCCAAAGAAACATATTAACAATAGCAACCGTACGCTAGGGTACCTACGACGCAACTTTAGCCGCGCCCCTCAAGCCGTGAAACTAACAATGTATAAAACACTAGTTCGTCCAAAAAAGGCCCGTGAGAGGGCGGAGAGGCTTGGCCTCCCCGTCCCGACATGGGTCTAGCCAGGAGTTGGATGTATAAACACCACATCCTCTTTCGTCCGGACCAAATAAATGTTTTTTCTCTCTCTCTCTCTCGTCCAAAACTCGAATACACATGCTCCATTTGGGACCCTTTTCAACTGAACTTGAATCACTCGCTTGAAATGGTACAGAATAACGCAGCACGCTTCATTCTATCTAACTACCATCGCACTAGCAGTGTCACGTCAATGAAACACACCCTTTCGCTGCAGTCACTTGAATCACGTCGCAAAGCATCTCGTCTCATACTTTTTCACAAGATATTCAATCATCCACTTTTGAAAGCTCAGTTCATTACAACTCCATCCTATCGCTCAGCTCGTTTAGATCATCAACATAAGGTACATGTCATTAGCTGCCACACTAACACTTTCCATCATTCCTTCGTCCCACGCACATCCAACGACTGGAACCAACTTCCCTCGGACATAGTTTTCATTTCAAATCATGACTTGTTTTCTTCTACCATACAGAATTACTTACGGGATGACGCGTGAAGTGTATATTGTATATATATATATATGTTTTGTACTTTTTTGCCTTATGTTCTTTTTTGTACTTTTTGCCTTATACTTACACTTGCATTCAGTGTATTGACTAACATCGAATATTCATATGTATTGTAATCTTTATTATTTTGATGTTATTATGTTTGCTCTTGTTTATAGTTTATTTTAAGTACCCCACTCCCCTCTGTAAAGCTATTGCGATTGAGGGTAAAATAAATGAAATGAAATGAAAAAAAAACAGCGGAGCTGACGGCCAGCTTCGTACACTAGTGGTGCCAAGCCTGAAGGAAGTGCAGAGCTGGGCGGCCGTCTTTGTTTCTCTTCAATTTTCTCTTTCTTTCTTCCACTCTATCTTACTCTCTGTTCTTTCTATGTCTTTTTTGTTTATTTCGATTTCTCTCTCTCTGTTCCTCTTTATTTATTTCTCTTTCTTTGCCTCACTCTCTCTATATTTCTAACTTTCTCTTTCTATGCTATGCTTTACTCTCTCCCCTCCTCCTTTCCCTCTGCCTAACCCTCATTTCCCATTCCCACGCCCTTGCAGAAGATTGAAATCTTACTTCAGCAGTCATCGCTAGCGAGACCGCTTGCAGTAGATGCGTTCGCAACCATCATGTGATTTCTTTCTATATCATACTATCAGACAATCAACTTATTCTTCTTAAATGCTGTTTAGTGCAAGACGCGACTTCACTTCCACGCATACGCGAGCTCCATAAGGCAAAGCTGTCGTTGTTGCGCAGGCTAGCTTGAGCGCTACATGCTAAGCGAGACGCGTCAATAAGTGCTGGTCGCCTGAATGATGCGAAATTGAGTAATGTTTCCAGCGAGACAAATACATTTTAACCTAATTTTGTTATTCGAAAGAATCATACACAACAAAATGGGAATCGACACTGCAGGTTACTTCCTCGGGGTACCAATTCTCCCGCGACTACCATACTTTTTTTTTCTTTCATTCCTTCTTTCATTGACTCTCGCTGCGTTACAGTGAGCCTGTTCCAGGCGCGTTGCACTGTTGTTAAAGGGACACTAAAGGGCAAAACGATTTTTCGCGTATTAGTTAAGTACAATTTCACAATCCCGAAAACACCACTCTTACCGCGACACGACGCTTGGTAAGCGAGAAAACACGAGAAAAGAAGATGCGGGTGGAGACGCCACCTTGAGATTCCCGCACCAAACACTGTGACGTCATAGATTTTGAAGGCGTCTACTGAGTCCTACGTAGCTTCTAATCGATAAAAATGAGGTGCATTGTCATCTGTGGTTGCCATAGACCTAGCATACGAAGTTTCAGAAAATTTCATCGAGCCAATGTCGCGAAAATACGAAAAATACATTTGGAATTTCTGAGGTCACGCGCGCAGATATCGGCGCCAAATTTAAAAATAAAACTTCAACCTCGATTTTTCTCCGCTAATAATGAACTTATGATAGTGAAACACACGGCATTAGAGTTCTCAGAGTGCACTTTGTCAATCTAAACCAAGTCATTGTTTCGCTTTAGTGTCCCTTTAAGTGGTATGTTCCGCGTATTGAGACATCAGTCGGATGCAGCTTTAGAAGTACGCGGTATTTGCTCCTGGACGGCGGATGCACACGAGCCTGCGCCAACGAGCGCGCACTCTAGAGTGACGTCATGATCCGGAGTGCCAGTGACCCGGCCTTCGGAGAACATTGCCGAGTGCATGAGAAGGAGTACTTCTTTACCCGCGGAGGCGATCGGCTGCCGCGCTTTGGTCATCTGTCCGGACTTCCTAAGTTGTACGGAGTATTAAGGCGAAAGCCTTTAATGGCCCATACTCGCGTCCGTCCGTCACTCCGTCTGTGCCCTGGAACGGTGCCAGCTGTGTGTCCTCTCCCCCTCACACTCTCTCAGCAATCACATGATGGCACAGCGGCGCATAGCAACAGTTGCGCCGCCATATGGTATAAAAAAAAAGAAAAAAAAAAGAGAAAAGAAAAAGACATGACATAGTGAGTCGAATGGCCACAGGCTTTCGCCGAACACACTTTGGAATTTACAAAGTGGCCTGCAATATTTCATTCGATCTTTAAGTTGCTTCCTCTCCCTCTCACCCCATATCCCCATCAGGACCTTCGGTCCTCCCTTTCCTGAATAAAAAAAAAAAAGTTATCGTCATCATCGTTCTTCGAGTTTTCTTTTAATTGTTATCAATCGCTTGCCTCTCCGGCTTAATAAAATGCGGGAGATTTGACTGGGTTGAAAAATGTCAGTATAGAAATAGGGCAAGGCGGGTGGAGGGGGGTGGGTGAGGTCAAACGAGTGAGGTGGTCCGGTTGATTACTGCAACCAGGGAGCATGGCATGGCGTGAAATTGGACGGGACGCAGCGAGATACACAGAGGAGGACAATTATGCACAAGCAACTGTTGCTGCGTAGGAGTGCCAGAGAGAGAGAAATAGAGAGAGATCATTTATTGGAAGGCAGAGAGGTCGGCCTGAGCTAGTGCGCTCTAGCCTGCTACTCTGCACAGGGGATAAGGGCAGGCCCGTAGCCAGAAATATTTTTCGGGGCGGGTGGGGGGGGGGGGGGGGGGGAACCTCATCTTTTCTTGGGGTCAGGAGCTCATTCAAGTATTTTTGAACGTCTTGACTATAATGTCTAAGCTCAGTGCTGCTTACTCTCTGACGCTGGCAGTTCGGCAGTCTCCCAGACTGTTCTCTGGCCTTTTCTGCTGGAGCCATGGTTTGCGGAAATGACAAAATCTCCTTTAAAATAAACATGTGCTCACTTTTGAACCAGTATATCGGTGATTGCTTTAACGGAAGATCTTCTGTAACAACGTTTGCGTTATTTTTAGCCACCCCACCCTGGCCAAGTTGCACCATTGGCTTTTGTCGCTCTTTAGATATTCGTCCAGTCGAATTATTCGAAACTTCGAACACTAGCTATTCGAAAGTCGAGTCGAATAATTCGATTAAGCATTATTCGATTCGAATTCGAAACTCGAATATTCGCACACCCCTATTTTTATTAACACGCAACAGCCTACGCTGCGGGCACAGACAGAGTACACGCATCGTTAACGCGCATGACGACAGATACGTTCACACAGATATCGAGCTTATCTTTTTTTGATGCTGTAGCGGCACGGTACTGCTAAAGCATTTACACTCCTTTTTCTTCACGCACTAAGCCTCATACGATTCGCCCTTGTTCTGCGTCCTACGATATCTCGTCTGATTTCGTGCCGCAATGGCTACGTTTCATAACGAGGGAGAAGTGGAAAGCGACGTAAGCCGGAAGTAACTTCCGACAGCGTTAGTCCAGATAGTGATTTTCTTCGTTTCCTGTCTCCGTTTTCATTTTTTTTTAATCTCTGCAGAAGCTTAATACAAAACAATATGTACTAACTAGACCGCGTGCGGACTGTCCTGTAGACATCGTTGCAACGATATCTAAGCAACGCAGCGAAACGTACACATGAATAAACGAAGACAGGCGCTACTTTTGAACGATAATCTTATTGGCGGAAGTGCGCCGTGGTGGTACAGTGGTTACGGCGCTAGGCCGGGGCTCAGCCGAAGGTCGCGGGTTCGATTCCGGCCGCGGCGGTAGCAATTCGATAGAGGCGTAATGCTACAGAGCCAGTGTACAGCGCCATATAAGTGAAATTAAAGGGCGCCTGATTGTCGAAGTGATCCGGAACCGTTCACTACGGCATGCCTCATAAGCATATCGTGGTTTTGGCGCGTAAACTCCCGGAAATTATCTCATTGTTGATAGATAGATAGATAGATTCTCTTCGATTTCGTTTCCTCTTGTGTTCACGTTTTGCAGGTGTACCCGAATACCATTCAGACGATGACTGACGAACTAAGCCCATTTCATCACCTTTGTATTGCAGTCCCTTTACTAAAGGTAAGCTACAGGTCGCGGGATCGAATACCGGCCCCGACGGCCGCATTTCGATGGAGGCAAAATGCTATAGGCCCGTGAACACAGATTTAGGTGACGTTAAAGAACCCCACGTGCTCTAAATTTCCGGGACCCTCCACTACGGCGTCCCTCGTAATCGTATCGTGGTTTTGGGACGAACACCCCCGACAATTATTCCGGCGAAAGCCTTAGATGAAACGCGAAAATTGACCGTTGGCGTTAGTACGATTGATGCAAAATGTAATCATCACGTGATGACGTCAGCATAAGACGTCACAGATCACCAAAATTTGTGACGTCATATAATGTGATGTCACATGATGACGTGATCACACGACACCGTCGCTTGGTCAGATGTGGGTCGATGCCGAAGGCAGTGCAAAACCAGCGGAAGTGCAGGAAGCTCGCACCTCCTCTGACAGGAGGCAAATCCACGTTAGGTGCAGATAGCTTTCGGTGGGGGGTGAGGCAGGGGGGGGTGGGGTGGAATGATCAGTACATTCGCTGAGCAGAAAAAGAACACGGTTTTCGCCTTTGAGTCGTCTTAAGCGAAGGCGTATGGGATCCTGTGAGCTATTGCAAAGCTAAGCTACAGGGTTTATTCTAAAGACAAAACAGTGGGGCGCACTATACGGAACAGAGACAAGAGCAGAGAACCACAACACAGGCGACGTCAATAAACTTCCAGTTGCGAGTCTGCTCTTGTCTCTGTTCCGTAGTGTGCCCCACTGTTTTGCCTTTAGGATGAATCTTTACCAACTAGCCCAAATGGCTGTTTTGCTAAGCTACATAAGGGCTTCTCCACCATCGCATCGCATTCAGCATTCGCGCACGCGCACTCACACACACCCCAATCCTTTCATTATGGCGGACCACCGGGCAAGATGCCGGCGTTGAGAAGTCGGCGCGAAAGGAACGCCGACCCGCTGCACTCGTGTACACACACACACAACGCGGGTATACGAGTGGTACGCATACAGGCCACCTGGACGTGAGGGAGGGGAAGCGAGCTTTCGCTTGACCAACGGTATACGAACGGGCGTGCCGCCGGCAACGCGGCGTGTCTCAAGCGTCGGCGAGAAAGGGCGGCCCCTTCTTTTGTTTCCGGCATCGCTGTTGTGTTAGGGCCCAGCGAGCGACCCAATTTCCGTCCCCTCCCCCCACCCCCTCTCCCCCTTCACTCTGTCTCAGCAGCGCCGAGCGGAATCCCGTTCATCGTTCTTCGACCCCTCCGCCTTTGCGTTCCCTCTCAGATTTTGCCGTACGTCTCACTAGACGTCGCACGCCTTCCCCCCTTTGTTCCGGTCGGGAGCAGTCGGATAACCCGTATACATTCGGTACGACCTCGAGAACCGACGTCAGGACTGGAGACGCGTTGTTCCGACGGGCGTTGTTGCTTCTTCCCCCCGCTTTCGACGTCGTTCTTTCTCTGCGCATGCGTCACTTTAATATCTGGGGTTTTACGTCCCAAGACCACTATATGATTATGAGGGACGCCGTAGTGGAGGTCCCCGGAAATTTCGACCGCCTGGTGTTCTTTAACGTTTACGCGCAGGACCTCTAGCGTTAAGCGTCCATCGAAGCTCGATCGCCACGGCCGGGATCGAACCCGCGACATTCCGGTCAGCGGCCAAGCACCGTAACCGCTACACCACAGTGGCGGGCCCGCATACTTGACAACATTCAGAAATGCGAAGAGAAATATTTTGCGTGCATTATTCCTGCTATAGACATACTGCGTTTCGTGGTCTTGGCTTGCCTCGTGCACCGCTTCATTGCAATCCTTTGATCATCGATAACCCAACGCTCACATCCTTCTTCGGCCACACCTCGCCCTCGTACACAGGAATACACCGTCGCATCATCATCAGCGTTCGTTCCGATTTGTGGAAAAAAAAAAATTGGGGGGACCCTTAATGTTCGCTTTTAAGAGTTGAACGCGATAGCGATATCCTGGCCCGAGTGCGTACTTCAATCACTTAGCGCATACTATGTAATGGGCAGCATGCTTAAACCACGAGCAATTATGCGCGAGAAATGTTTTCCAACTTGCTATGCACCCACTACGTGGTGTTAAGGGAACACGCGCAGTAAGGTGTGTGCCGTTTGTAATGGGTGGCTGGCTTTTAACTACGAAATCGTTATGATAGTCACATATTCTGACGCCCAATGGCAATGTACGCTTGTACCACGCAATATTCCCGGGATATTACGTTATATTGCGACGCCTATATAAAGGACGCTCGTATTTGCGAAGCATGAAAGTTCTTTTCACTGCATTTCCAAGCAGAGGAAGTTATTTTCACTGTATTTGCAAGCAGAGGCGTGGCTGTGTGGTAGAACACCTGCTTGTCACGCAGACGGCCCGGGTTCGATCCTCACTCACACCCAGAATTTTTAATTATTTATTTTATTTGCGTCTTTCTCGATTTTTCGGTCACGAACATGATGATGATTTTTCGCTCACAACCAATGACACCGACACCGACGCCGGAATTTCTGCGAAACGAGCTCTTTAACGCTATCGCGTTAAAAAAACACTTCTCCACACGCTCATGTTTCAGCCGTGGTCAGTGAAAGGGCCTGCTGTCCCGGCGGTATATATATAAACACCTCTCACGATCATTAACACTTTCTCGTGCACTCTTAGGACAGGTATTCTCGGTCTGCGCATGCGCGAATTTGACCTTCTCCACCCTGCGCGGCGGGTCTCTCACCTCGCGGGGCGTCTGTCGGATGCGAGGCAACGCACGCGAGTAACGGCCCATTGTCCAGCTACGAGGTATATACCGTAGTTTCTCGCTTAAGTACCGCACCCATCAGTTTAGAGCTGAACAGTACAGGTAAATACAGTTGCACTGAAGAATACCTTTCCACCGCAGCCTATTAAAGGTACCGTGACCCCCAATTTTCGCTCATAATCTGTGTGATGTGCGTTAATAATTGGCGTGCGCACGAGGGGTGCAGAGGGAGCGGTTGCCGCCCCCCCCCTCCCCCCCTTAGTCACCTAAGAGAGGGGGGGTGGAAAGTCTGCCCTATGCATTGACCTAATAGAGAGGGGGGGCGCTGCAATGAACCTTCGCCCCCCCCCCCCCCCTGAAGGGGAACCTTGCGCACGCCTATGGCGTTAATCCTTGTGGATTCTCAAGCAAGCTGGCTAAATGTTAACGCATTTGGTCAAGCATTTAATTTATAATCGAATATTTTTTCAAACGCGCGAGCGACCCGAGAGTCTGACAACACTGGCGCAGTCGCGAGCCGTGACGTAACAAGCCGCTTGCTTTGCGAGCGTCTGTATTCCGGCCAACGATTTTGTTTCGTGGTCAGCTGTGCGCGCAATGGAGCTATTTCAGGTTTCTTCAGCTTGGCATTGAAAATTGAACGATATGCAGCGGCTGAATCTGAGGCAGAAGACGACGGCTCCAGTCCATGAACCTCACGACGTCGCACACGCCATGGCAAGATGGCGGTCGTCATGGCAAGATGGCGGATTTACAGCCGGCGACTTCTAGAGCTGATTTTGCAGTGAGATATTATTTTACAATCCATTTTTCACATGTGTAATGGCACAAGAGACCCTGTACTTCTATTTATCGCTGAGAACCTCAATATTGTGGGTGACCGTGTCATGGTCCCTTTAAGTACCAGTTTAAACTTCCGCTAAATGTGTTAAATGTGCCGGAATATTCCTTGTGCGTCACGGCAGGCAACTACCTTTGGGCATGTACAGTCGTGACAAACACGAAAGGGAACACTACGTGCTTTCAAGTGGCCACAGTGGCTAAGCGCAGTTGTCCGTCACAAAAGTATTCGTAATACTACATGATCAAGCGGACAGATACTTCTTGCAGATCAGTACATAGTGTTCTTGTCCTCACACCACCGGTAATCGTGGTTTCAAAACTCTGTGTTCCTTTTCATATTGCGCATGGCTGTACTTACCGCCGATCAGGCGGTACACAGGGGATGAAGTGAGAACCACGTACAGTGATACTTGCCGAAAAATGAAGGCGGAAGTTTGCCACGTGCTGTATTTTCATTGAATGCGGGTGTGTTGCGTAGCCAATGATTTGCCTTATTTCGC
>JALIZH010030505.1:0-82045 GCA_030522465.1 Rhipicephalus appendiculatus | reverse complement strand
TGTTGTGTGATTTTACTCACGTGAGTAGATGTTACGTGGTTTTGGTGGGTGCATACCACGTGACTAACTCTTACGTGGTGTTGCCATGATTTGAGTCACGTGACTAGTTACGTGGTTTGTGACAGGAACATGTCAGTGTAATAGCTGTCCACATGATTTTTTAGTCACGTGGCTCTTTCTTGCGTAATGTTACGGGATTTTATTCACGTGATTAGATGTTACGTAGTTCTGGCGTGAACGTGTCACGAGACTAACTGCTGCGTGAATTATGGCGGGGACATGTCCCGTGAGTTAGCTGTTACGTGATGTCACGTGATATTTTGTGACGTGACTACATGTTACGTAATTTCTATTCACGTGAGTAAATGTTACGTGATATTTCGTGATTTTAGTCATGTGACTAGTTGCGTAACGTTACGTAATTTTTAGTCGCGTAACTAGTTGCACTGAAACTTCACCTGAACGAGCTACAAAAGACCCCAGAAAAAAGTTTGTTAAAATAAAAGTTTGCCGAGGTGTAATACATATGTTGAAATTTCTTGTCAAGGACTCAAGGAAACATCATTTGTTGGAAAGAAATTTGAACCCGTTTATTTGCAATGCTGCTTATTTTAATGCAAATTTCTGCTTATTTAGCATGTTATGAAAAATGTAGTAATGTATTTCTGCACTTGTGCACTTTGGACTGCAGCGGTCTGTAATTGAGTCACCGTGTCCAAGCCCTCATAAGCCTTTTCCGGCAGGCAGCGAAGCATTTCACTTTTTTCAAGTACATAAATGCTTATTTAGCAGAAATTCTTGTTGGTTCTTTTACAAGGGTTGATTCTCCCTCTTCTTCCTGAATTAGGACTCTCGCTACAAGCTCTTCTGAAAAAATGCTGTCTGCGCGGCATTTACGCTCTCGGCTGTCGGCACATATTAAATGCGAGACAATTTTTAGCAAACTTGTGCGACCTTGAACGTATCCATCCATCCATCCATCCATCCATCCATCCATCCATCCATCCATCCATCCATCCGTCCGTCCGTCCGTCCGTCCGTCCGTCCGTCCGTCCATCCATCCATCCATCCATCCATCCATCCATCCATCCATCCATCCATCCATCCATCCATCCCATCCCATCCCATCCCATCCCATCCATCCATCCATCCATCCGTCCGTCCGTCCGTCCGTCCGTCCGTCCGTCCGTCCGTCCGTCCGTCCGTCTAGCCGCCTACGACTTTGTGCTCACTCCCCGTTTCGTTAATGGGATGTCTACAGAATTCGTGTCGCATAACAAGACTGTATGACGAATATAAATGACAGTGCATAACATGAAAATCATAACATGCATGTCATGAACCGCACGATTTACACCTCGCTGTTTTTGGTACTCTTGCGGCCGCTTCGTTAACTTCATATATACCACCACTGGTATTGCGTGACAAGAGTGAAGGACATACTGCGTGACAAGAGTGAAACATAAGTGAATGGTCCTAACCAGCAAATGATGACACGCATATCAATTACAACGTGATTCACGCGACATGGCGTCGGCGCTCCCACGGCCGTTTCATTAAGTGGATATATACCAAAATAGCTTTGACGATACATTGCTGTATGACAAACATGATGAGATGAATTTCGTGACTTGTTTGTCATGGACGGCATGACTTACGACAAACCAGGGTCTTCTCCTCCATACTGGTCCTAATCGTGTGGACGGAAGCGCTTTCACTGACGAGGAGATAATGGCACCATTGCACTGCCCATCACAGTTGCAAAAGGCCACGAAAGAGCTTTGCGTCTTTTCAGGGATACCGGAATGATTAACCGTTTCCTCCCCCCCCCCCCCCCCCCCCATTTTCCGAGTGCAGGGTAGCCTACCAGGCTCAGCCTTGTTAACTTCCCTGCTGTTTTTTTTTATCTTATTTTCTCTCTCTTTCTCTGGATCACCTGCTTTGGCATCATCCTGTGACTTTGACAGACTGTGACGAGGGAAGATACTGTTGGTGACGTGTTCTTGCTAAGGTTAAGGCTTGGGCGTGTTGGTACATAGTTCAAAGACGGGAAAGCCAGCGCTAAAAACTTGACAAACACGAAGGAAGACGGACGAAGACAATGGCTCGGTAGTTCTGTGTAGTGCCCCCCAGCACCTGTCTCCGTCCGTCTTCCTTCGTGTTTGTCAAGTTTTTAGCGCTGGTTTTCCCTTCTTTGGACGTGTTCTTGAAAGTGCAGTTTTTTTATATGAAATACAGCCTTTCCAGAAGGCCCACGGTACGGCGGTAAGGTTAAGCCTTACACTCTCGATGTGCGAGCCTCCTGCGTCAACCTAAGGCCTGACTTTCAGGGTTGATCTTCTGAATTATACCATACGGAATAATGAATTATGAATATGATTTGATGCGCGGGTGATTGGTACAAGACCCAAATGTGATTCGTGTACCTTATAAGCATAATGGCTCGCTACAATGATAAGGTCGTTGTTTTTTCCAGCTTTGCCTTTATATACCGAAAGCCGGAAGAGAATTCTACATGATACCGACGTATGCACCCAGCAGGCGGTGCGGCTTTGTGAATGTCCTATATCGAAGATCCCGTCCCCCCTCCGCCACTCGTCCTTCTAGTGCGGCACCCGTTTTGCTAAAATAGTCGACATTCGGAAATAAAGATAAAACGCAGAATTCAAAAACTTTTAACCTTTTCCCTGTATATGCAAATGCACCAGGGAGATGTACGTGCCGAGAATAAAACTAATGCTGTCGTCTGCGGGTTTAAGCAAGATTTAACCTATACGACCCATCTCTTGCATTGGGCCTTCTGGAAGCAAAAGGTAATACCTTCATGAGGAAAGCAGTGCAGAATGACAATCGGCGAACAAATCCTAGCTTTGTTTGAGCCATGACCGTGGGTTAGCTTTTTTTTTTTTTGATGAGGCTAGCGCCGACAGCTAAAAATATCTTAGCGACGAAAGAGCATGCCCTACGCCCTTTATGAAAATGGGCGTGAAATTTTTTTTAAGCACATATGACCATTTTGGCAAGTCCACTTCTTTATATATTGTCATGTGTATGTAAATGCCACTCAGGCACGGCCGCTGAAATGGCGACGAATGGGCGAAGAGGACAACGTTGTTGTTGTGGGGCCGTGTCTGAGCTGCCATAATAACCTGCGATCCTGTGCGTTCTGTGTACTATTATCTCGATCAGTCCTCAATGACGACCACTGAATAAATACTCGCCGTAAGGAATATCGCCGAAATCTATAGGTCGCCTGAATGTTTTACAGGTCGCTGTTCTGTTTAAATCGTTATAGGGTTTGAATAAACCTAACGCTATTGATAGCTTGTCTTGTTTTGACAAGTGACAAAATGTCACTTCTCAAAGTTGCAGCTGGTCCTCGCGAACAAGTGTCTGGCAAAAGCAAGTTATTCCAGCAGAGTAGAGCGTAGCTTGCTAGATAGGTAATGCTAGTATCTCATATGTCATTGGCAGTAGACAAGAGACCAACCATAGTTGTCAAGTAGCTATGGTGCTCGACTGCTGACACGAAAGTCGCGCGATTGATGCCCGGCCATGGCGGCCGCAGTTAGATGCAGGTGAAATGCTAGAGGCGAGTGTTCTTAGATTTAGGTGCACCTTAAAGACCCCCAGTGGTCCAAATTTCCGAAAACCACCACTACGGTGTCACACATATACACATCGTGTTTTTGGGACGTTTAAACCTAAACAATTATTAAGTAGAGAAAATTATTAGCCAACCTTGGCTAGCCTGTCAAATGGGCAGATGTCATTACAGAAAAGATTTCCCAGGGAATAATTTCCAATTGGTCAGCAATGTGTTGTTGAGTATTTGCTCCTTAGATACCACGCTCATGTGAGATGGTCCTTTTTTAATGCTTTTTTACACATTCTGTATGGCTCGACATAAACGGTTTTCTGCGAGTGAGCGCGCGTGTTTCGTCGTTTTCTTGGCTTGTCTGCGTCGTTTAGTACTGCTTGACTTTTTTCCTTAGTTTGGTCATCTCTACACAGTAGCAGCATTCAGCACCCACTCTTGATACAATCTAAGTCTCTGCGCGCCTAATTAATGTCACTACTTAACTACAATACGTTCACTGTGGACGCTGCTGGTACTATAATGTACATCGATCGGCCTTCCGTCTTTTTATTTCACTTTCCAGTCTACTTTCGCAGCTTACGCTATTCATCGACGTATCAAATCTCCATACAATGACACATTTGTACAATTCTCGCTGTGCTACGGCCTGTACATCAATCGACAGCTCTGTTTTAGGAAAATAAACTTTCACTTTCTTTAAAGACATTTGTTTACGCTCTCCGCTGGGCGGCGTCGTGCGGAAAGACGGTGGCGAAGCCTCTCTCTCGCTGACTTCCTACGAGGGGCTTGTGCGGTTAATTACTGGGCCCGTGTAATCAGCGGTGATTGAGTTTAGGAACTAAAAGTACTTTTTTCTAAAAACATATCTGCACTACACCAAACAGTCAACGAATAGTGCGACAAAAAGACGACATAAAGGAAAAGCGTGAAGTTTTCGAGCTTTTCATATCGCGTCGTTTTAACCTGGACTTTCCGCGCAGTCGAATAACAATATCAGCGCTACCTATAGCGTTGTGGGGAGGTCACAGGGTAACGCCATTCAAGGAATGACGTAATATAGTGAAGCCATTCCATGTTGATAAATCACTAGAGTGGACGCCGACACCGCCGACATATATCCATCCATCCATCCATCCATCCATTCATCCATCCATGCATCCATCAATCCAGCCATTCGTCCATCCATCCATCCATCTATTCTGAAGTACATTCAATACATTTACTGTTTGCCAATTTTTGCATTAGGCCGATTTTTTGGGCACCTTTAAGCCAGAACCATTGCACAGCTCAAGAGGCAACTTTTTTTTTTTCAAGCGGCAAAGGAAGCCTGGTCATTTCAGTATGGTTATGAGCTTTAGGCACTGGATCCCTTTGTAAAGGAATCAATGAGATTAATGAGTCTCCAGTAGCATTTTCTACATTTTTAATTGATACAAAAACGAACCGAAGGGGCAAACGAAGTCTTGTCTTAGCAAGAATGAAGTCTGAAAACACAGGTGCATTCTCAACGATACCTTGCCGGCAAAGGTGTCGCGTCGCTAATGTCAGGGGCGTGATTTTGATTCTCAGCCATAATTGCCGTATTCCGATGGCGGGGAAATGTAAAAACAATCCTACGCTTAGTTATCTTAACGGAGCCCGTTAAAAAACTTTCTCATCAAAGGTAACCCGGAGTCCCCCCAATACTGCATACCTCACAATCATATCGCGGACTTTCGAAGGTAAAACCACTGAGCATGCACATTTGCTACAAAATATACGCCTTATGAAACTTGCTTTCAAAATGAAAATTCAGACGACAAATATTTTCGCTGGGTATTTAGCAATGGGCAAACAGCATGCAAGAGAAGTGTTCAAAGGTGTATCTCAACTATTTCCCGTAAAAACCAGCTCCGAGGACCTGTACACGGGCATCTCGAATATTAGCGGGAGTGGCGTTTTACATTACACAGCATCAATTATAACTTTTTTGGTAAATTAGGATGTTTATGAGCCTGCGAACGAATCGGTAGAGAAACGGCCATGCTGAACCACACTGTTCGTTTTTCTTAAGCTTTTTTCTTCTCAGATGTCCCAAATACGTGTTCCTCTTACGGACATGTCCAAGCATGGCGCACCGCTTATTCAATGATATTAATTTCTTTTTGTTTTTAGTGGGGCACCGTTGCTCTTAATGCATCTTCTCTAAATTTGTTACGGTGCAAGTTCCGCGAATAAACAACAAGGCAACCATCGCCTTAGAGTTGTGTAATGTCTAATCAGCGCAAAGCATGTTGATATGTGTTGATTGTGTGAGTTTAACAAAATAGGTGCGCGCCACATATTAATAGATTGCTCTGAAATGCTCGCACTTATGTATTGTATTGTGGTAAGAATGTAATCTGGTGATGCTGCATGTGCATTTTTCTTTAGAATATTAGGAATTCGCTGTTCCAAAATTTGGAACTCTACCCAAGACTGTCAGGGCCTGGATGCATTTCACTTTTGCTGCTTTTTCTGTAAACAGTAAAGAAGCAATGAATATTTCTTGCTTTTTTCTTGCTGTCTGTTTTTCCTTTCTTGAATCCTCGGTTTCTTCTTTGTTTCCTTATTCTGTAGCTTTTTATTATTTTTTTTTCTGAACACGTGGTTTAACGTACAAAAGGGCCTCCTCTCAACGTTGTCTAGAACAAAGTTCTTCAATATATTTTTGTTTAATTTTGACGACCCCGTATAATTTTTTCACGCCCATGAAACGTCAGTCTGAGTCTGTATTTATCAAGGGCTCCTTATGCATCTGTCATGTCGCGCAATGTTCATTTCTGAATCAAACACACACACAAGGAAAAGTGGTGCCCTCGTCGCCTCTAGCAGACCCAATGCAGTACGCTAGGGAGAAGAGGTCTACTAGTGCTCTCTATGAAAGTAAAAGAAAGACGAAATATTGCACCACCATCCCGACAGGAGGAAACGTCCCGTTGGGAATAGAAAATCATTATGGAAAGGAAGCCGGCATAACTTTTTCGAAATTACGGTTGTTCATTTTTTCCCCTCCCTTTCTGGCGTCGTCTCGACGCATACATTGTTTACATGGCGTTCACGCACAGTAGGCATATGGAAGACTACAGGCACACAAGGAGAAACAAAAAGAGAGAACAGCAGTTCGTCAAGAAACACTTTTATACAAAGCTAGCCCGACATTCAACCGTTACGAAATGAAGGTTTCAGGTGAATTCTTGGACAAGCGGCAACAACAGTGGAGAATAGTTCTGTCACGGTGGAATATCTGGTTGAATATTTTATGGCTATCGCGTAAACCAAAGAAGGCACCCAACGGGATGCAGAATGCAAGCCCTCTTTGGCTGCATACTGGCATCATCATTGTGTTGCGTAATAGGTGACTTTAGTATGAAAGTACATTTCGCTGTGTGTCTCGGAAACAGTTGGTGGCGGCAAAACCAAGCGGTGTCCTCAAGTTTTCGTTTGGGAAATGTATTCCCCCCATATCGCTGATGTTGAACTGGGTGCCATTGCGAAAGAAATCGCACCATATTGCAGCGATTACGCACGTTTGAGTGGAAAGACATTCTAGTATGCAGATACGGACTGAAGCGATTGGATCAATGAGCAGGGCAAGAATTGCACGTGGCTTACTGGATATAAACGGATATGAAGCTACGTTCTATGTCCGGGCGAGTGAGCCAGCAGTAACATATTCAGATCAAGTGCTTGCGTTGGAAACTGTTTCTGATGCCTCGTTGGTGACTGCCTCTGATGCCGCGTTGCTTGTTAATTTTAGCTGCCTGTAAAATGTTTAGTGAAAAACTTTGATACACATACGTGCACACATGTTTTGAAGAATGCTTTGATGCGCGTTACATGCGCTCGCGAAATTGGTATCTAGGTCGTTTCTACGCAGTAACTCTGGTCCCTTCTTTGTACACATCTTAAAAAGAAAAAAATAAGGAAAGCCGCACCTCCTTTCACAGAAACGCAAGAAAACAATCGTCTAGGCTAGAGACATGCTCAACTGCGAATAATTGCAGAATACTGATCGATTTGATTTATTTGGTCATTATGGCCGAAAAAAAAAGTAGAAACAGAAATAAGGACCTATCGAAGCGCTGTAGTAGCACGAGGGATTTGATGAACTTGAGCCCTAAACACTTCATGCACCTATTCACGAGCTCATTAAGTGGAAATCTGGTAATGAGCTCTCGTCAGCACACGGATGAGGGTGCCGACGATGAATGTCATGCTGTTGCACAGTTTTGCCCACTTGCTTGGGGCAACTAATGATTGCTGGTCACGGACCCTGCAATTAGTCTCCCCTAATTGGTGCTTCGCAAGACCGTAATGAGCAGTTTCTCAGCCTTCGTGTCACTTCAGTCGTTTCTATTATCCTCCTTTACTCGGGACTACAGCGCTATCTTTATTCGGGTGTCTGCCCTCATCACGACACCTAGCGCGATCAGCGAAGGCATGGAAAGTTCAACGAGCCACGTTGTCCGTAGTGAGATACTGTTTCTTGACTGTTTTATTCAGACAGTTGATCCACTTCCGATGGTGATTGTTGGTACCAAATGGGAAAACTGGTCCAAATATTGAGCGAAAGGGGCCCTGAAAGGAAAACTTTTCTAGATTGAGTGCTTTGAGAGAACAAAAAAAAATCAAGATCAGTGCAGGTAATAAACACTTGGAGGAGGCTTGAGCTTCGTGTTTAGGAGTTTGACGCGATAGCGCAATCGGGTCCCGTGTGCACCGTCTTCTCAACTGCTAGCCTCGCTGTGGTGCTCCTTGCATGCCTCAAACGTGCCGCAAAGAAATGAACGTCTCTGCGCGTAACATTAGCCGTTTCAGAATATCCTAGAATGCCTACTACAAGTGGTGTTCGCAGTGGCCACTATGCCATATTTCTTCCTTCTGCGAATCAGCGAAGGGCTCACTACGCGTGCGCAAGGCGGCACGCGAACCTACGGAGCTGCTCACTTTGTTGATGCTTTTGCCGGTGATGATCAATAAATGTGTTTGAGATCTTTGTAATGGGTGCGCCTTTAAAACACCCACGCATTACGCAATTAAGATGTTTTGAAGCCTGGCGTGATTCTGAGCTTCTGCCTCGCAATATTCAATGCATTAAGGCGACTCCGTCCACTACTTGGCATTCATATAGCGTTTTTATTATTTTTTTCAGAAGCAGTTGTTTGCAATAGCGCCGCTCTATGATAGAACACCTGCTTGCCACGCAGACGGCCTGGATTCGATTCTCAATCAAACCAATTATTTTAATTATTTATTTCATTTGCATTCATTTCGATTTTTCGGTTACGGAAAAGATGATGATTTTTCGCTCACAACCAACGACGCCGACATCAGAATTTCCGCGAAACGAGTTCTTTAACGCTATCGCGCTGAAAACATTCAAATTATTTACTGTCTAGCAGCGACTTCATCATTATAAAAAGCAGGATACATCGCGATTTTGATCAATAAAGGATATTTTGAAATAAGGTCCACTAGCTGGGCGAGTGCTATAGATATGTCCTTGCGCTTGGAGACATTCCAAACTCCATCCATACCGTCAAGAGATTTTAGTTGACAGGAATACACGAAAGTGGAAACGAATGCGTGAAATGGGAAAGAAGGGCATGCAACTGCAGCCTCTGCAAGCAATAGGTTTTAAAAAAACGAGTTTTGCGTGAATCCTGACGTGCGCATTCCCCTAATGACTGGCGGATTTGACAGTTATAGCGCGAATATGACAGAATAGCGCGAGAGACTAGAAGAAAATCAAAAAAAGGGGAAACTCGTCGCACATTGGTCTTGCCCCGGTCACTTATTTTAAACACTCTAACTATCAGGCTTAATTATTTCAGGGCCACGTGGTAAGAATGCTAAGTGATGAAATGTACAGCAGTTTAGTGACTATTCATGTTGAAATTGCCGTTGTCCCTACGATAATCTTAAAATAGTATTGTCGCATTCTCCAGTGTGCTGTTATGAAGCAATATGTGTTTCTGGCACATATTTGGATAAGAAAATAATGGCTCACTAAACTGAATGTTGACTCTCTTTTTTTTTTCAGGAGAACAAATCCTTGATAATTGTGGAACACTATGTTTAAAACTATGGTACTGCTTGTTGGTCGTAGAACAGATTAGGAAGGTGCCTTATTAGGAAAGGTCCACCCGTTCATTATCAAGTCGGCGCACCAAGGTTCACGGATGCCTCAAACATGGTAAATTTGAAAACTTGCTGTTCCCTGATATGTTGAAAGTTCTTCTCTGAACATGTAATGTGCTCGTGCTCCCTTTTTCGTGCTCCTTTTTTCACCCACTGCGGAATATGTATTCCTTAATGAAATATATTACCAATGCAAATGTTTTTTGTTTGCCAGTGCTTATCGTGTTACATTTCATTGTGTACGCTTCACCGAAACACATGGTAAAAGGAAATAACTTTTGAGTGTGCTCCAATCAATGCTCCTTGGGATAAACGTACTATCCCAGGAAAGAGGATGGCTCCACGTGCTAGTCATACAGTGCGTCCCAGAGTACACTGCTGACCGAAGTATTTGATAAATTTGCTAGCTCACACAGAGCAATACCAAACGTCTCGAAGAATAGAAACGCACTGAGTTGCATTGCAAAGGGAAAGGGGAGGGAGTACTCCTCGCATGAATAAGCGTTCTCGTTTTGTGCTACGCCTTGACTATATGTTGACGGTGCTCTGTCTCTATGAGAAGAGAATGCGTCAACGAAAGCGGAAGGCCCACACTACATGAATACCTAATTGTTAAACGTGGATACATTTCCGGGAATACATCATTTCATCCGCGACATCAGTCTGCAACAAACGGCTCCACGAGCATGTTATTTGTATTACAAAACTGAAGCCCGAGTAATGGTGCTGAAAACACGTTTGCGGGCTCTTGACAAGAGCGGATACACACATTCATTAGAAGTGCTTTCATGCCTGTCAATGTGGCGACCACGAATGAATGGCGTTCACACATCTTTGGGAATGGCAAGAGTCGATAACGGAGGCACGTATCCAGTGAGTACGTGCTTCACCGCTTTGCATGCGTACGTGATAAATGGGGAAGACCACTTCAGTTATGATCGATGGGCCCATTCATAGCAAGGACATCGGTCTTCGTGCGATTCGTATTCGCAGTATTATCGTTTGAATGAGGATGTCAAGTTATAATGTCAATAATCCAAACAACGAACACGCGAAAATTGCCAAACGATATCGCCGTCCCTAATTAGTGTGTTACGCTAGTAAACTGAGTCATCTCAATATTTCGCTGTTTAGTGGAACCGGACGTAGAAACTGTTAGCGGATGAAGCATAAAATTACAATTAGTTTTCCTTAAAATTAAGCAACTTCAATGTGTAAATATCATTTCCACTATTCTGAAAGCGGAGGTGTAAAAAGTAATGATATAGAGAGCAAGCGCTTTAATAATTAATAAATTGGGGTCTTGTCTCCTGAAACCAGGATATGATTATGAGGGACGCCGTAGTGGTGGGCTCCGAAAATTTCGACCATCTGTGGTTCAGTAACGTCTACTGACGTCGCACAGTACTCGGGCCCCTACCATTTTGCCTCCACAGGAATGCGACCGCCGTGGTCGGTGTCGGACCCTCGACTTTCTGGTCAGCAGCTGAGCACCGTAACCACTGATCCACCATGGCGAACTATGCATACCTAGAAGAACCACTAGCAGGAAACGGTATTCACTAACAAGAAATTCACCGAATAATGAGAATGGACTAGAGTGCATTTGCACATAGCGATGACTGACTCTGCAGCAGTCGTAGGTTATGGTCGCCCATAATCTGCGGTTACGTTATACAGAACTAAGGCCTAAAAAATAATCTATCCCATGTTCCGCCCCTTATTCGACGTAGATGAAACGGTCAATCACAAAAGAATACAGCAAATATCCACGCCCTTGGCGTTCTACTCCACGACCACGCAACCATCATTCATTGCAAACCTATGACCTTCCCAATATTCTATGTCGTATGTAGCGCGGCTACTTGGCATGTGAAGGTATCGTAAATAGTCATGGGAGCAGCATCGTCTATTGCTTATGATCGTATCACGCGCGGAAGCAGCGCCGCCCTGTCGGTCATGGCCAGAGACCCTTGGGGACATAACAAGTTCAAGCGCTTGCTAACGCGAAGCGTACCGCCACGCGCGTTGATCAAGCGAGACAAAAGAGGCTCTTTGATGCCCGATGGGTTATTGCGTTGGTGAAAGGCCACCACAAACAAGGCTTTTCATGTCTTGAAAATTATGCAGAACATAGTTGACTCCTTTCGAGTCGCTTTCCAATGATGCAGAATGAGTCGGCACTCTGCGAACGCTAGAAGTAATATTTTACTGAAAAGTGGTTTTCAAATACAGGTCAAACAAACACATGACCGATTGTGTTGGCACGTATCTAATTGGCATGTACACAATTCGGGACGAATTACAAAAAGACGACTGTCGAAAGACCCGTATTGCCTTTGCGCATTCCATTACTGATCTGACACACTGCATTTGAAAGATACCGGGCCCCATTACACCTTATGCTTACAAAAACTTCTGTTTTTTTAAATATTAGGTTCATGCAAAGGCCTACCGCATCTTTGCAAGTGGTATCTAGACGACGCCAAGTCCGCGAAGTCCATACAAAGCACGACGGCTGCAATTTCTTTAGAACGGCCTTGCATGGGCCGGTTACCTTGTGCATTCCACGCTTTGCCGCCCGCTTGAAAAATAAATATTGAACAGAAATGTGGTACGAGCATTAGCCTACGCACATTATGTTTTATATATATTGTAAGGACGAAAGCGAAACCGGCACTCGGGCGCACACGCGCGCTTGATCGGCGAAGACGAGAAAGACGACGGCAGATAATAGAACAGCCGGCCCGCAGCAAGGGCGTTGGCTCTGTGTCTCCTTCCTCTACAATATATATATATATATATTTATATGTGGGGTTTTACGTCCCAAAACCACGATATGATTATGAGGGACGCCGTAGTGGAGGGCTGCGGAAATTTTGACCATCTGGTGTTCTTTAACGTGCACTGACATCGCACAGTACACGGGCCTCCACCATTTCGCCTCCATCGAAATATGACCGCCATACGCACATTATGTTCAAAACATCTTAGAGAAAAACGTGTAGTGGAGCAGCTTTTGTAACATAGCACGAGGTCCGCCGCGTTAGTGTAGCGGTTATGAAGCTCGGCTGCTGACCTGAAGGCCGCGGGTTCGATCACGGCCGCGGCGGTCGCATTTCGATGGAGGCGAAATGCTAAAGTTGCGTGTACTGTACGATGACAGTGTGCATTAAAGAACACCAGATGGTCTAATATTCCGGAGCTATAATTTCAATGTAATAGCACACACCAAAACAAGCAGACTGATAGAACAAACGACGCACATAACTAGCGCAATTATTAATATGATTATGAACATAGTGCGTCCGGTTGCGAGTCAGCACTTGTTGTGTGCGTCGTTTCTTCTCCTCTGAGTGTGCTCGTTTTGGTGTGGGCAGTTCGATTGAAATTATGAACCGATACCAACTCGCCCAAGTTGTCGTTTTACTGCAGTTTGTTTATGGAGCTCTCCACTACGGCATTCCTCATAATTTTATCTTAATTTTGGGACGTTAAGTTCCAGACATTATTGTTGTGATTATTAACATAGTACGAGATCTGGAACTACAACAGTTGCGTAAATGTAATGTACTCGCTGAAAACAGCTGTAATTTGGCCGTATGCTAGCTCAGGGCTTCCTTAGACACGAATTTTTTTCTCGAAAGCAGCCGTAGAACGAGCACAAAGCAGAGCGAGCCCAGCATGACGCGCGCGATTTCTCCATACATACGCGCAACTATATGTCGTAGCATGCATGACACTGCGCTGTCTTCGCAATTGCTCTCTTGGTTCGGTCTTTCACTGCACTGTCTTCGGCCGCAACCTCTGTCTACACCACAGTTTCTTCTACAAGCACACTTCGTAGTGTAGAGCTCTCGTCTTTCCGACAGAACACTCACGCGAAGGAAAACTGTCCTCGCACACGACACCGTTGAAGCAGGAGCTACGCGTAATCGGTGGCGTTGCTGCTCACCTATTGAGACAAGCTGCAACGAAGTGTGCCGATTTTTCCTGGTGCTTGAAAATTCTTGAAAATTTCACTTGAACACTCTATATATCGTGTTCACCAAAGCTCCCACAAATCAATGCGTATTGTGTAAAACATGACAACCGTGGCAGTGTCAAGTGACGGTCGGCATGCATTTTAAAGTGACCACGTAGACATCACAGCAGCCCTTTGAGAGTAAGTTTTCCTTAGGCAGCTCCTTACGGTGGCAGAGCGTGTAAATTTCGGGTGCATCGCCGGGTTAGTGCTGATTTGCTATGAGATTTGAGGGTGCTTCCAAAACTAATTAATTAATTAAACGAGTGTCGAGCGAGTTTGTTTTAGAGCTATAGGTCTACTCCTCCAGGCACAAACAGAGAAAGTGCATCGTTGCGTGAATCAGTCACCAAATGCACCCAAGGTCAGCTTGGGCGAAAATACATGTTCGAGAAAATTAGCAGCGGCACAAGATTGGTATTTCACGTCGCAACCGCCGGAGGCGCTGGCTGCACCTGTGCGTTCATGCCTAGAGCGCCGATGGCGGCGAGGAGTGCCTGTGTGTTGTCTTGTAGCGCAACGCCTTGGTTACCTTGTCGCCGCGTGTGTCGAACCATGTAGACCTGTTGTCGTTCTTGCCTGAACTGACGCATGTAGTAAAGACAACATCTACGGTAATGTAGTTCGCAGTCAAATCGGAAACATACAAGAAGTAATGTGAAACCAAGTTGTTGAGTTCTTACTCGACAACTTGGTTACTTATATTAAAGCACGTTCAACCAGGGAATGTTTTCTTACGAATGTATGAAAATCGTACCTTATAAAAGCAATGTAGAAGCTTTTGGCGAGGGAAAGTGCGCGACAGCCGATACTTATCTCGGCCCAGGAAAACAAACGAAAGCTGATGTGTAGATCGATTCTCCCCTAATAACCGCCTCCCGGGTCAAGCAGGCTGTCAACTTGTCGGATACTGAGGCACCTCACAACGGGCATTCATCACATCTGGGACTGACGTCCATCACTTCTCGAAAGGAGTTAGTCCTTTAGTTTTCTTGCGGAATTCGGTCTTTTACTTGCAATGCGAAACGTGCCTTTCGCAACCTGCACCGCCGCTGTGTTTCTGCAGTACAGCTTATACTTAACTTGGCTGTCACCGTGATGTGCTAGGACATCCAGCGTGCACGGTGCGGAAAAGTAACGTCGGCTTTGTTCCCTTCTTCATATTTTCATTGTGCTGATTTGGAGGTTGGTTCGGACAAAAATAATCGGATGTGTATACTGGGAAGGTACAGCCGCGTTTGGACGTGAACAGCGATAGTAAAAAGAAACGCGTTCTTTTTTTTTCAGGAGCGTTGATACTCTCGGCGTCTGTAGCTAAGGAGCTTGCTTTCCAAACAGAGTTGTTAGTGTTGGAACGGCAGGAGAGACATACTCCGTAATTCTCTACAGCAATATCGTTACTCACGTAAGGTATTAACGTGGCCCTCACAATTCTTACGAAAAAGTAGGTACGCGACAAAAGGTAAAACCGGCGACAAGGAATGGACACGGGACAGCAATTCATCAAAGTTCCTATTATATCCTGAGCTTTCTTTACAAGCCCATTAAACATACTATTGCGCACGTTATTACGAATTTTTAAAGGTAACACCGCAATGGGACGATCACTGTTAATTAGACTTTTAGTTGAAGCTGCAGCTTCCTTTTTTTTTTTTTGCAGACAAACTAATTAATAGCTTTAGACCCAATGTCTTGAAGGACGTGGCGAGCCTTTTTATAACGCAGCTATATTGATTTGGAGAGAGCCTTAAGAGACAAAAACATCTCACAAAGCAATTTCAGCTCACACGTTTCATTCGGATATGCCGTCAGCGAGTGAACGTCGTTAAGAAAAAAGTAGAGCTTCTTTCCAGAACAATTCCACTCATTGTGCAATCATAGAGTAATTAAATGAATTGATAATTACCGATCGCGACTGCTCACGCGCTGTGAATAAGCGCAGACACGTTTATCGGTGCTTGTCTTCCATTAGTGGAGGCCGCAAGAAAACGGGCCCATAAGGAAAGGCATACTGATCTGCGGATGGATGAATTCTGCTGTTTTCTCTGCCAAAACCTCGATATGGCCAGGCACGCCGTAGCAGAGGACATCCTACAAATTTTAGCCAGTTGGGATTGCTAAAATGCCATCTAAATGAAAGTGCTGTAGTATTCTTGAAGTATCTTCGCCGTGGCCGGCAATCGAACCCGCGTCCACAAATATTGCAGTGCTACACCTTATGCGCTATGTTATGATGACACGTGCTCCGTAGGTAGTCGGCTGGGCATTATCGCGGCCCCTACGACAAGTGATTTTTCCCATTCTGTATCGATAATATCTCCTTGATTAAAAGTGCACGAACCGAATTATCGGTAAGAATATCTGATCAGTCAGGAATAAAGAGCAAATCTTCGCCTGAAACAGGCGGTTTAATTTCGTTCAGCGTTTTAATTTTCAAAAAAAACCGCCAGGCCTGCGCGGAACGCGCAGCAAAGTCACAGCGAAAGCTGGAAGAGCGGCCTTTCTAGAGTCTTTTTTGAAACACTCTTGGGGCAACTACTACAAGCAAACTTGCGTGGCACCCACATACGCTGTATATCATCATAGCTTTTGTGTAGTGGGGAAGAGTCCACTGTGCCATTATTAGTCATTCTTCGGAAAAGCGTGGTACCCGCTACACACTTATAAAGAATTTTGTGCATTTTGTTGATGCTGTCGCTGACGACCATGAAGAATTATGCCTGAGGCTGTTGTAGTGGGTTAGAGCATTGAACGACACACTAGTTACGCAGTTCGCATTGTGTGACGCCTGGTTGTTACTTTACCGTTCTAAAACGATTTATTACACATGTTAACGCGATTCCTTACCTGATATCAATCCTGGATAGGGTCAGTTTGCAACGCAGTTTCAAGCACCGGCGTAGCTCAGTGGTAGAATACTGGGCTGACACGCAGAGGGCCCGGTTTCGATTCCCATTCTGTCCTCGGTGTTTTTATTTATTTAGTTTTTTTTCTTATTTCGAGCGATAGTGGTTACGGACACCGGCGGCGGCGGCGGACAACTACGGCGCAAAAACGGCCCTTATTGTGATCTCATAACAGCTTTCGCTGTAATATGGCAGCCATTCCTTTCTTTTTGGACGTGGTCAGCAGGAAGTCAGGCGGCCTACAGTTCTTTCCTCCTTAGAAGTTTAGGTACGAGCCCAAATAATACATATACTCTTACAAATTCTTTGATAGTTGGAGGGTGAGAGCGATTGTGTTTATTGCTGTAGATTTTGCCAGTTTGTTCCTTACTCTATATTTTCTTGCAACATTTTTTTTCTTTTCTGCGCTTCCTGTCTTCACTCAGGTCCTTCATGCCATTTCCGTTTCTATGAGCCACTTCCGGTCACTGAGCGTGTTTGACAGTTAGGCAGAAAGAATTCGGCGTGTGCAGGAAAGACAGCTCGCTTCGAGTGCTGCTTCAGAAAAGGATCCTTCCGTGACAACACTCAGCGACCATCAGCCATAGCACACTTTCGACAAGAAGTGCAAGTAGAAAGAAGGCATGTCTTAGAAATAAAATACGCTACAGGACGTAAAAGAAATGCGATTCTGTATGTCCCTCTCGGACGCTAACGACAAGAGTGCGAGGTACGTCTGAGATAGACGGATGGTAGATCTTGTGATTGGCCAACGTTGAGCGAGAACCTTAGGCTGCCCGTAAATGCTTACGTTTAAAAGCGAAAGCACACATGAACTCTTATATTCGACTGCAAGTAAGTCCAGAATCCACCATTGATTGTCTCTCTATCAGTGGACCAGAACACACAAAAAAATATGTGGAACCATTTCACTCTAGGCCGGTGGATGACCAGAGAGGCTGTTCACACACGACACACTGGTGACACACAATTTCGAATCTTAGTCCATCACACACCATCGAACACAATCCAGAATGTGCGTTCTGAAGAGTGTCGCCTTGAACGGCTTGCTACATAGTTTGACGCTTCATACAAGAATTCAATTGGTGTTCGCCGTCCGTGTGTTTCCTTGTTCATTTTTAGCGAACCAGTGGTGAGTATTGGGGTTAGCACAAACTTTGCGACATATACCTGCGCTAGGAATTTTCGCACACACAAAGAGACAGCCTGGCAATATACGGCTTCCGTGTAAAAAAGGGAACCACATGTAGATGCAAAGCAGCGGGCGCTAACGCTTACACTGGCGGCGGCGTTGACGCTGGCGCTCATCGCAGCGTTGCGCAGGAGAGAAAACTGGGGAGGCGCAAAGCACGCAGTGATGGAGCGGTGTTTCCTACTCGAACATGCCAATCGCTGCTAATGGGTAATGAGAGACAGAAGACTCCGACTCGACACAGAGACCCGCAGTCCGTTTTTAGTTAACGCGCACGCTGCGAATTTTTATTGTTCAACAACGCACAGGAGAAATCTCCCACCGGCACCACCTTGGAGGTCAAGATCCAGTGCCATATACACGGGGTGGCCAGTGAACGGTTGTGCAGCGCGAGCAGTCGGTTTTTTCAACCATAAAACTCGCTAGCAGACGCTGCCTGCGTCGGCGTCGCGAGGTGAGAGAGGGGGGGGACGTGCATGCGCAGTAGGAGTGTGGACGCCGTGGGCAGGGATGCCTAGAGGAGAGAGGGGGGGAGCGTAGGAGGGGAGAGAGGAGGGGAGGCGCGTGCGCAGTGAGGGTGTGGTTGGCGCGGAGAGGGATGCCTATAGGAGAGAGTGAGGGGGGAGAGGAGGTTTTTATTTTCATTTTTTTTAAGGGTTTGCGCATACGCAGTAAGGGGGGGGCCACGCGGCACACCACCATCACCACCACAGGATTAAGCTTCGCCATAAGATGCTTCACATTTAAAAACGAAACCCACGAAGCGCTATAGTAGAGATCAGTGCTACTTTCCTTATTAGCAGAATGAAAAGCTGCTTGTGTATGCCGCCCTTATTTTGCTAATTCCTGAGCGAAGAAGCTGTGCGTTTTTTTTAATAATCGGCATACGGAATTACAAAGGTACGTTAACCAGCAAATAAAAGTGTCTTTTCGTTTTTGGACACTTCCTTTACTTGCTTCGGACATGTGCAGGGACGGAGTCTTGCAACAGCGCCACAGTGAACCTAACTATAGAAATAAAAGCACAAACGGAAGCACGAAAGACGAGATTGCGGAGGAGTTCAGCCTAGTCCTTTTTTATTCGCTTGAATAGGTGTTCTGGGCCCGCTATCATCACTTCCTCTGTGCTTATTTTCACCTTGGAACAATGTCATGCACTTTCTTGCGCAACAGTGCAAACTGCTGGACTGAAATATAATTTCCGCAGCGTCTGCGATGCTCGACCCACCCTCAGTCTTTTTCTGTCGTGTAGAATGACATGTAGCTATTCCCGTCCTCATTACGGAGTAGAGAAAAAGAAGAAAAAAAAGAACGAGTGTTGCGTGACGCAACAAGAAATATAATTAGTGCCATGCATACTGTGCCACAGCCGGAAGTTGCAGAGACAAGGAAGGTGTGCAGAAGCGTAATGTACCTTCCGCTGGGCTGAACAAGCGGAGGAAAAAGACCACTAATCATCACAAATCAAGCAAGTTTGCAAGGGGCAGTATCTAATGAACAATGCTAATTACGTTGACGCCGTGAAGCGATGGTCGAGCAACTCATATCAGGGCTCATACCAGTCTGACGCTGTTGCTAAAACATTCTCTGAATGCTTCCCCCGGGGCTGATTCAAGGTCACCGTAATATGTTCAGCCGCTCGTGCCTTTACGTATATGCAAGTGCTAGCTCAAGCTATCGCTGTCTTTGCAGCCTTTCTACACTGATTTGTCCCGCTTTCTCGCCGTTTCTGTAAAGCATTGGTGTTATTATAGTGTATCTTCACATCACTGTTAGATACAGAGAGTGATATTGACCACCCGTTTCCGCCAAATAAAAAGTTAACCAATCAAATTTCTTTATTACTGCCGCAAGTGGTGCCTCTAGTCACCTTGAAATTTCTGCCGACATAGATAAAGTAGTTATGAAGGCACCGAGCAAATATCGCATTTGGCTCATTTTTGTGGAGTTCCCGGCGCATTTTCATCAACTCCCTGTATTACATAGTTGAAGACACCCTCTATTACATAATTTTTTCCCCATGGCAAAAGGTGTGTTTCAAAAATCGTTACCGAGGAGGCATATCAACAGTCTCGCATAGTTATACATTTATATCCAGGCGTAAGAGTCATGCAGTAATGTGCTGCTGACCACGAAACACTTAATAAGCCTAATACAGCGATCAAGACTCAGCCTAGAATGTTTCTACAAGAAATAGTGCATGCAGTGCATAGCCATTTCGAAATAAACAAAAGGCACATTCTGTGTACAGTAAGATTATGGAATAACAAACTATACAGCAACAAGACAAATCACTCTGTGTGATGATGTGTTTGTGTTTATCTTTAGTAGTAATGGAGTGACGAATATCCCAGCTAACAAAGTGAAGCGATCGGTGACGCTTGAAACTCATAACCCACCTCCAGAAATTGATCCCATTTGCTCTATTCTTTGGGGACTTCGGTCCACCGGGAGTTGAAGCAATCAGCGAACGAAAGTAGCATGCCGGGTGCGTACGGCGTCGTTCAAGTAATCGACAAAGTAAAGCATGGTTATAGGCCACGGCGAAATCTGGTGTTGTAGTTCCTGACGTCGCGCTCAACCAATCCCTTGTGTCTTTCGTGTGGTCGCCTTCGAGTAGGGCCAACTACGGAATGACATGAACGATTCCTCAATGACTAACGAAGACCAAGACAATTAGCAGCAAAATCATGTATTCGTGTATAATAACAGGAAAAGGTGAGCCAGACACAGGCACCACATATTAAGGGGGAGAACATGTACTTTGTATGTGAACAATAGTGCAGCCCTATGTGAAGCAACATTGATTAACCGCTTAAAACACTACCCATGAGCGCTTATGTTATTCAGATTCAAATCGTTCTTTTCAAGAGCGGTGATAAGTTTTGAGCTCACTAAAACAGCCAGTTTTAGTTGGAAAGTCGTCCGCAGCCACTGCAGCCAATGTCCGTCGCAGCCATTCCTTATCTTGATAAAAAATAAAAAAAATATGAGCCGTTTTCTACTGGCTTCCAGACCAAGCACACTCCATGGCAGTGTACTGTCCTACTACTGAGGCACGCCAGTGTTTGGGACTCATTCGCAAAAAGATCCCAAAGTATGCGTGACATGCAGCGAGAAGTCACGAAGCAGCTGCGGAAATATTACAAGGCAGAAGCGTAGAATCGCACCTGGAGTCACACATGGTGAAGTGCGTAAGGAGGGGTCAGGTTTAAAGCGGTCCAGCGATTAGAAAGAACCATGGGATAATTTGTCGTCATCGAGAAAGTGTGCAACCACGTAGAAGGACAAATATCAATAAGCATTATTCCCTTTTCCTTACACCTAAGTGCATATTTTGTTGTGTGTGTGGAGAAAACCAGGGATGTTGGCCCGACAATGATGTAGATATGAGCGGTGAAAGGAAAATGGGCCCGTGACCGACACACGTTGTCCTATTCGTTGTGATATAATGGGCATAGGCGACGACTGTGTACAGCTTTTGAGGAAGATATATCGAGACGATACAGTTTACATAGAATGGGAAGGAACAGGTAGCAAAAAGAACGTTGATATTATCAAAGGGGCTAAGACAAGGGTTTCCTTTGCCCCCGCTGTTATTCATGCTGTACATGATGCGGATGGAAAAAGCGCTAGAAGGTAGCAACATTGGTTTAAATCTGTCACACAAACAAGGCGGCGTGATGATTGAGCAGAAGCTTCCAGGTTTATTTTATGCCGGTGATATTGTTTTATTTGCGGACCGTCGAGATGATATACAGCGGCTGGCGGATATATCGGAAGGGTAGGCGAAGCTCTTCAGCGCAACAAAACGTGGATTGATGGTATTCACTGATCCCAATGATCAGGCGATGTCAATGCAGGGCCAAGAAATACCGAGGGTAAGAAAATACAAGTACCTCGGAGTATGGGTAAATGAGGGTGACAGATACGTGGAGGTACAGGAAAGAGCCTCGGCAGCAAAGGGAAAGAGGAATGCTGCAATAATGAAGCACAGAGCGTTGTGGGGGTACAATAGGTACGAGGTGCTTCGAGGTTTGTGGAAAGGGGTAAATGGTTCCGGGGCTTACTTTTGGGAACTCAGTGGTGGGCATGAGGTCAGAAGTGCAATCAGGAATGGATGTAAATCAAAGGACTGTGGGACGCCTTTCGTTGGGCGCTCACGGGAAGACGACAAATGAGGCTGTAAAGGGCGATATGGGGTGGACAAGTTTTGAGGCGACGGAAACTCAGAGGAAAATAACGTTCGAAGAGAGACTGAGGAATATGAAAGAGAGTGTATGGGCAGAGAAGGTGTCCCGTTATTTGTATAGGAAGAGCGTTGGCACACAGTGAAGAAAAATAACTAGGAGGCTCACTAGTAAATGTACGGCTGGCGGTGTAAGTGGTATGGCAACAAAGAGCGTTGAACGAAAAGTCAGAGAGACGGATAGCATTTGCTGGATGGCAGCGATGGAGAAAAAACCGACTCTGAGTAACTAACCAAAAGGGCAAAAACGAAATAAGGAGTGACGCAGTTTATGATCATTCAAGGGGAAGCACTTTACTGCTTGAAGCGAGATCGGGTTGCCTGAGAACGAGTAGTTATAAAGCGAGATTTAGTAAAGAAGAAGAACAATGCATATGCTGTGGGCAAGATAAGGAAACGACGGGATCGTGTTCTGATTGAATGTGAAGATATACACCCAGGTGTACGGTTAGGCACGAGCCTACATGAAGCCATTGGGTTTTAGGGATGACAATGGAAAGCTGAAAAAGCGCGAGATAGAAACAAGTAAGAGACTGTTAAAATATTGGTGGCAGAAAACTAGAGAGAAAGGAAAAAAATAAATAGGGTGGGGGGGGGGGGGGGTAAGGAGATATTGCCGTAAAGGGCAGAGAACTGGGCTATGAATTTGCGTTTTTCTTTCCTATAGTAAGATAGATTTAATCGAAATAGACAATTATGGCATTAGGCCAACTTAAGAAACAAGGAAACATGAAAAAGCTTTTTTTTTCTTTAGTTGTCGAGCCTGATGGCACACTTGTCACCTCCCCGTTATAGTAAACGGGGGGGGGGGCTGATCACATGTCTCCATCCACCCATCTTTCCAGGGATTGCATGCACAGACACACCGAAAAAACTAGATCGGGAAGCCTTTTCCATCGTAGGTCATTTGGCACAGGCTCGGACGCATAACTCGACGGATGTGGGTTCGGATCTCTCCCACGGAAAGGGTGCCTTTTCGTCCTCTTTAATTCCTTAGAATGCATGTCAAAATTGCTGCATTGCAGTTAAAACCCGCACACAAGTGTCTCCTATGCGTTTCCTGGCTTAATTGCCGGGGGGGGAGTCACTATGTTGCTTTTGTTATTTGAGCGGTGTGTGCTTAGCAAGGGGCGTGACACTTCCGTCAGACTCTCGTACTTCTTGTCAGCCTCCTAGACGGGACAAATTCACATAATATTAGTTGTCATTGTTTAAAAAAAAAAAGACATTGTCTGAAGCGTCTTGGAAACTTGCAAATTTTGAAAGTACACTTTTGTATTTTTGCTGTCTGGTTCGGCAAGAATTCCTGCCACCTGTCATCTCAAGTATTATACGCCTTCATGCCGAAATGTAATTCATTTTATTGCTAGTTCGCTTGGTTTAGGATACGTGCCTGTCCCCCCTTCGAGCTACAGGGCGTGGTCGCCGGCGCTTGCGTGCTTTCTCTTGGGGAGGGAGGTTAGCATGTGTTGTGACTTCACCGTAAAGTTTGCGTTGAAGATATACACCGCAAGTAGGTCCCTTCGCTTGCTGCAGCGAACGTGTTTGGAATAGAGTGAGATACAGCTAGCACAGTGGCGTAGCCAGGGGGTGGGGTTCACTTTTGCATGTGAATATATAGATTGTGTTTATGTTCACTTGATTCATGTTAGTCCCGTAGTCATTATTTTGACGCATAAAATTGTCACTCTGTGTCTTTGGGTGCGTCCTTTGGTTCGTCTGGCTGGCCTGCACCCACACTTGAGACCCCACAGCCTGGTTTATTTTCGTGCAGCAAAGTGCACGCTGTACGTTGCTAATCACGAAGCCGTAGGACAACAGAAGTAAGCGTTCTTGTTGAACTGCGGTATTACCTAGTATTGCGTTGTAGCTCTTTGAAATTATTGTTGCTTCCATCGCATTCCGCCAATAGTAAATGTTTTGCAGTACTTTTGCTAGATTTTCTGAAAAAGGAGGTAAAAAACGGCATGAGTTTTCTGTAATATTCCACTGGTGATCAAATTGAAAAAGCTCCTTTATTAGATTATTTTACGCAAAATCTGCAAAAATGAACTAAAAATCTCGTGAATACAGAAGCGCCTTTCCCCCCTGTTGATGCGGTGAGTGGCGTGTAACACCAAGTTCAAGGCTTTTAAGCTTGTCTTTCTAGGGTGTATAAGCGAGACTCATGTCAAGCTTCGCTTAAAGTGGAACTTGATAGCTTACGCGAAAGCAATTACCGGGATGGTCTGGAAAAGATTACCAGACCATGACAGGTGAACCCCAGCGTATCAGGTAGCCGTGAAAAACGCTAGGCGGCGAAACACTGCCAGAGACGAGAATTGGGTTTCTCCTTACGCTCCACTCATTTTGCGCGCAGAGCTGGGATTTGACAAGAACGAACGCCCCGCTGATCTAAGCCGGCCGCCAGGCGCTTCCTTTCAGCAAAGTTTACACATAAACGAAGAAAGGTACAAATTTCAGCAACAGAGCCCAGCAGCGGAAGCAGATAACCAGATTAGCCGGACATAACACGAACCTCACACAAAAATAAAAATCTAGATTGTCAACGCTTATTTATTTATTCAACGCTGCGAGCCCCTCAGGCGACCTGATAATTAAGTTAAAGGACGCAGCGACGCTGACAGAGGTTATGCTTTTATTATCTGGCCTTCTTCACTGGTCTTTACAGAACATCATAACATGTGTAACGCCCTTTTTGTACACGATATCCGCTAACTCATGCTGGAATAGGAAACCTAGCGTGAAGCACCGAAAAGAAAAAAAAAACAAGCTCATCCCTGTCCCATTTTGAAATAGCTTCAACTTTTCTCAAGAGCTACTTACTTAGGTCCCGCGTCAAAATTACCAGCCGCAGTGCTCTATTTTTGAAGAAAGTGGTTAACGAATTAGTCATAAAAATGAAGGTTTCGGTGCAGACGTCTTGTTCTTATGCTGCACAGGATTGCTGTATTAAGAATATTTGCTGTATGTCGCACGCCTCAGGTGTTGTTTATTATTTTTTTTAGCGCCGGAAACTCTGCACATCATCCTCCTTACTTGCTGAATATCTGAGAACCTCCAGTGAATGGCTTCTCCAAACGAAATATATTACAAGATTGAGATTTACCTAAAATCAAGGCCTTCAAAGATGGACACAAAAACAACAGTATCAAGAACATTATTGGTTAGCTAGCTGCAGGCTTCTTGAATAACTTTTTCAAGCGGATAAGTTAGTCGGGTTTCTGGATTGCATTACTAAAAATATGTCCCGTGTTCCTGCCGATATAGCGCAAAATTCGCGTTCCGGGCGTATCATGTTTTGCTTAGTCGTACGTCCACTTTTGCATCTCTTTGAAACAATATTTCATGAAGTCGTATTTGCACGGAATAATTTTTAGTACGCTTTCTCGCGCTTTGCGCATCGTGCAGACGCCATCCGCGTCCCAACGCTTAAATTGATGGACACTTTCTAAATTCCAGAGTGTGTTCCGCAAGCGCCTGTGCCCATTGAGATGGGGTAGGTCAGAATTGAATGCGATGCGCGCGTCTCCCTCCTTGTATGATTGGACACGCTGGGACACAGCGACGCTACGACATAAAAGCGCTAGCGCTGTAGAGTCCGACGCGACCGGCGTCCGTCTCCGCGCCCCGACGGCCACCTGGCGCCATGCCAGGGCACGGCCGGAGGGATGGACTGACGGACGGGCGGACGTGAGGATGAGACATTAAAGGCTTTCGCCTTAATAGGCATGTCATGATTTACATCTTAGGACCTCTCATTTATGTTCGTCATACAGTCACGTCGCGCAATACCAATTTTGGTGTATATCAAGCTAGCGAATTGGACGCAAGCGCACCATGAGCATGACATGTAGATGGCATTGTAGATGACATGCATGCCAAGATTATCATGTTACCACCTGCCACTTATGTTCGTTATACAGTCACGTCCCGCAATACCAATTTTGGTCTATATCAAGCTAGCGAAACGTCCGCGTACGTGCCATGAGCGTGGCATGCAAGTCATGCTGCGCATGATACGTCATGATTTCCATATTACCATTTGTCATTTCTGTTCGTCATACAGTCATATCACGCAATACCAAATTTGGTGTACATCGAGCTGGCGAAACGGCCGTCAGCGCACCATGAGCGTAGCATGTAAATCATGCTATACATGACACGCACGTCATGATTTTCATATTACCACCTGTCATTTATTTGGTCATGTATATATGTGTCATCGTACCAAGTTTTGAATATATCATGCTAAGAAAACGGCCTCAGGTGCACTACGGCCATGGCATGAAAATCATACTTTTCATGAGAAGTTAGTCCTGATTTTCATGATATCACCAGTCATTCATGTTCGTCATACAGTCACGTTATGTCATACCAATTGTGGTAAAAATCCCATTAACGATACGGCCAGGAGAGCACATAGTCGTAGGCGGCTAGATAGATAGATAGATACGCCCAAAGTCGCCGAAGTTCGCTAAGAAATGCTTCGCATTTAAAAAAAGTCACAGTTTCGCCACAAGAAGAAGCAATGAATGCGCTAGCAACAAATTGGAATGCCAAGCGACTAATGGCAAGCAGGTCAAAACGAACAGCGCGCTGCTGACGCACGAAAACAACATGACGCACGAAAACAACACGCACAGGATGAGAGCGAACTAAAAACATTCACACCTCGACACTTAACGCGCTGCTCACCCAAAAAGGACGCACGAAACGTATTCACAGGTACAGACGAGCGCGAACTAACAAGTGTCACAGTTTTTACTTCGCTGTGTTTGAAAAGCGTGCTCTTTTCGCAAACGGGGGGGACTGCAGCGAGCGATGTGACCTTCGCGCGCCCGGTAACTAGAATCGTTCCGCCGAAAGCCCCATTCTCCGCCACCGCGAGATAAGCGCGCGCGCCGCAGAGCTAGGAACGCCTGAGAGCGCGCGTCGCGACGAGCGCCGGGGCGCCCAGCTAAGCTCCGCCGATCGCGGCCTTTGCGCCATCTCGCTGGTAATGCTGAAAACACGCTGAAAACTCGCTGTATATAAATAGCTCGGCGTTTGAACATTGAAGGACGTTCGCCTTCGTGGCTGAGCGGTTAGCGCCGCGCGCTGCAGAGCGAGAGGTCCCTGGTACGATGCCGCGCGTCGGAAACATTTTTCTGAATTATTTTTCTTTGAGGTATATAGATACATATACATATACGGGACATGACGGCGACGGCGACGCCAACGCCGGCGCCGACGGCGAAAACTAGCCCAGAGTGTCCATATAATTGCTATCGCAATAAAACCGCTATCCCAAACAACAAAGGGTGGTGGCGTTAAGGGAAGCCCAGTAAAGTAGTACCAAATCACACTAGGTGTCAGTTACACAAGAAGTCCGACCTTTGTATCACGTCATTCTGTTGCAAATGTGGATAATGCTTGCCAAACGCTGTTACATCTAGAAAGGCGATTGTAAATTCATCTTCGGGCACTTTTCAAGCGCCTCGTGATACCTATTGGTAATCGTGTCAAAGGGGTGTTTTTTTCAGACGCGTCCACTGCGGTGGTGTAGCGGTGACGGTTATTTTTTCGCTGTATGACAATGTGAAAAACTCATTCAACCAACAGATCTTGTGCGGCAGGTGGCGCAACAAAAACGTTTCGATCTATTGACCGGTAGTTCGCCAAGCTAACACGGTTTCTTTCGTGTTCTGCTCCGGCGCATGCCGCTCGCCCACTTCTACTGCATGCTCGTAAGCCCACTCATCGCTTATTACTAGTCTCTAATAAAAATGGTTCAAACTGGTGTTACAGGAAGGAATATTGAAAAAACAAAACAAAGCACTAATGCTGGCAAACTGTGAGGCGTGAGTCGCAACGACTTCTAGCATGCATACATGTCTTTGTGAGTGCATATCATGAATTGCGTATTATGAAAACCAGAGTATAGTAGTCATAAACATTCAGTTGTTGCCACTCTATGCAGATTTCAAATACCGCAATGGTTTAGGTTTAGGTTGGTTGGTACTCAATTGCACAATATATTGAGAGCGAGAAAAAATGAGCACATAGCATATCTGCGTCCCCTCGCTTGTCCGTTCATTTCTCACGCTGCCATTATCTCGACCTTTCAAAAAATAAACATGAAAAAAAAACAAAATCATATTATTCCTGCGTGCGTATCCCTTTAATCTGGAAATCTACTATAAGTAGCGAAGCTTGACCTCTGTTGCGTAAGGCTGGGTTACAGCAGAGCTGGTGGGCACCTTCCTGGCCCTGGGTTGGCTAGGTTTCCACCTCTTACCTTTATCTTCGCCACATCTTGCTGTACTATAATATATATGAATGCTTGCAGTCTTTTTTTCCCTCATTTTTAGTGTGTGTTAACCTATTTGTGGTTGCGGTGTTGACTCGACTTTTATAGCAGTCAAATAAACACTACATTTTTATTCCTGTGATTCAGCATGCTACATTCGTGCGTTGCTCGACGTCGGGGCATTTACGCTAATGTAAGTTACGTGTGATATTCACATAGTCGCACCGTAAAGAGGGCTTCGCTTAGATATTACTGACGTCTGTGCTGAGAAGTGAGTGCTGACGTTATGCCAGACCATAAGTTATCCAATGTAGTCATCAGTAGATGCCAGGGTAGTGACAGTTCCTGGTAAGCCCATGATGTTCACACAACTACTGCACTTAACGTCGATCCACCTCGTAACACTTGCGTCAAAGTAAAAAAAAAATTCAGCATAGACAATTACTCGCCGGCTGCTTCGCGTGAAAGGGACTCCCTCGAGGAGTAGGATCTGCCGAATTTTTTCGCCAGGAATTTCTGTCTTTCTCCATCTTTATTTATTTCTCTATCTACTCGTTCTATCTCGCATCCCAGTTATTGCAATGCACGCCGGAGAAATAGACGCAGTAGTTCTGGGAGCAAAGCTGATGAGGAAGAAGAGTACCACGCTGAAGAAGAGGTCGATGGGAAGGCGCGACGGTTCATGACGATGATTATTCTTTATTAACGACACACGACCAACATCGAGCATAACAACTCTGCTCTAAAAGCAGATTTTTCATAATTTATAAACCTACAATACCAGCGACTTGACACCGGGAGATTAGAAAGATGGGGTTGGAGACAAAGGCGACAAGTGGCGCCAGCCTTCACATTAGGTGAGTTCAAGTACATGTCCCACCATAGGCAAATGTAAAACATTAGTTATAAAGTATTCAGCCATCTTTTTTAACTGACTAACCCGCCTGTCTTGTCCGCCTCGGTGGAACAGTGGCTACGGTGCTCGGCTGCTGACCCGCAGGTCGCGGGTTCGATCCCGGCCGCGGCGGTCGCATTTCGATGGAGGCGTAATGGTAGAGGCCCGTGTACTGTGCGATGTCAGTGCACGTTAAAGAACACCAGATGGTCAAAATTTCCGGAGCCCTCCACTACGGCGTCTCATAATCATATCGTGGTTTCGGGACGTAAGACCCCATATATTATTATTATTAACCTGCCTGTCTTGTGTTGTGGTATGGCATGTTGTTGTGCGTCACTTGACTGCCTCAAAAAAAACAAATGGTATGTTCCGAAATGACTGCCTTAACATATGCGCATTGGGGCATTATTTGGGGCGTTACTTACTTGACCATATCAGTAACGCACACTACTCTCCCTTCCGATGTTGAAGCGATTAGTGCAATCCAATGCTCTCAACTGGCAGTCCGTCCCGTCAACTCCGTATGCTACGCAAGTTCTACGTAATTTGGACAGATATCGTCTCGTTTTCACTAGTCCACTTTACCAGCAGTAATAATTTGAACACATGCGTTTTGCATCGCGCGTTGGCGTTCCTCCAATGTTCAATGCGATTACGAGTCAAAGGGCGAGTGATTGATATCATCAACGCGAGAAGCACGAGATAAAAGACCTCACTCCAATGATGTTGGTTCATTCCTCTATGTTTGTTCTCGGCGGCAGGGTGATAGTGGATCCACGTTCGCTGCACCGCTGTCAAGCTCCATGTCTAAAGGGCAAAGGCTTCACTGTCCATTGCCACGATTGGCTGGTGTAACGGTATTGAGCAAGACGCAACTAATCGAGTAGGCGACACGCTTCTGCGGGAAGGTAAACACATACCGCAGATGAATAGGGATAGCAAACTGTTTAGCCCAGAGGCCGTAATGCTATAATGGAAACACTATTCGGTGAACGATTCCAATAACATTGTCACGAGCGGTATGTAGCTAGCGTAATTAGAAACACGAGAGCAGCCTAAAAGTAGTGTGGTCCGTCATTATACGAGGTGAAGTTGCAGAAATATTGTGCTACGTCCATATGCGCCGCATAAGTCATAAATAAATATATGCAAGACAGAACATAAGAAGACGATAGAGGCTTGTTAGAGATGAGCAATGTTTTTAACGGTGTTGTAGATATAACCAACGCTAGATAATTTTATATCGTTTGTAGAATGTCCCTTGGAGCTTTTCCAGCATGAGTGCGATGGCATCGTTGTTGAATATGAGTAATTGTTTTCAACCCCTTGTTTTTACTATCGAAACGCATGTTCACGGAACCCTAAGGTTCTTATATGTAATATTTTTGTTCACAGATCAGCGCACTTGTTGGTGTTACACTCCTAGGGTGGAGAAGGCGCTTTTACAATTTCATTGCTGCCATTCTAAACCGATAAAGCGTGGCATAACCAAGGTGTGCTTTAATAATGCTCTCGACAAGTCAGGCCTGATGCAAAACAGTCTCAATGAGCAAGTGTCGCGACTCTTACGGTTATCCTACTGATATGTTAGCACAGGTAGCTGAAGGTGCCCTGCGGCGCCTAAAAGCTAGTGATGCCACACCTAGCACCAACATGATTCCTCCTTTTTAGAAACGCAATGTAGCGGCCATTCAGTATATCTACCGAAATGTCGCACAACCTAAAGAAAATAGAGGCTTGGGACAATGTAAGGGATGTGTTCTCAGCGCCTAAGAAACTGTTAAGTTTGTAAAAAAAACTAATCCAATGAAAATAAGGAACTAAAGCAAGGAAGAATCACAAATGAAAGTTTGGTAGTGCAAATGAGGCGCTTCTATATCATTTCTATATCGTTTCTAAATCAAACGTTTCTATATCGGACAAACAGGAATGTGCGTGAACAATCGTCTGCGGGAGCACCACTAAAAGTGTAACAAGACGCCTGCAGGGCATTTTCTGGCAATTCATTGCCAAGAATGCGCGTGTGTTCCTTTTCTTTGACAAAAACCTTCATAGTTAGAGCAACTATGAGGTCCACTGGTTGATAATGGAAAGTGAACAAATTGGCCATACGGCAGTCCTTACATTAGCAAGACTTCCCTAACACTATCTCACAAAGAGATCGGTTTCTTGTGAAACCACAACGTTTCTTTAATTTTTTTTTGTCTGATTCCGCTGAAGTGCTCTTTTTCTGTTGATTTGCCCGGTTTTTTCTGGTTGTTGGATGTTATGAAGGTCACATGATCTTGTGGTGTGGAAGGAACATTTGTTCCATCCGATCAAGGAATAAACTGTATTGTTGCGGGTAGCGTCCATGTGCCCAGTGTCTGTTCCTTGTCCTCGTCTTCACCAGCGCTAAGCTACTACCTTTTCAAGGTGCACCAACAAGCCCACATCGCTACTCTTGAAGACAAAACATGTGGCGCAAGACAGCAGGCGACGATAAGACGCACGCATTATGCGGCTAATATTGAAAACTCTGAAACAGAACACGCTATATTCCGAAGACTCTTCGGATTTAACTGCAGCGTCTGTGACCGGCTATGGCACTGTGCTCTCTGTCACCGCTGTGTCGAGTACTACACGGCTCAATAGCTCATCCACCTTCATAGCATGGAATGGGAATAACTTTTAACACACGTATCTCGCGTATAATGCATAACGTGGGAGGAAAAAAAAGTGACGGCAAAGCTAACGAATTCCCCATAACAGGGCTGATTTCATCCGGCAGCACCGCTTTAGTGCATCGAACAGCGCACTTTTCCCCGCAACTGCTGCTTTTTCAAATAAACGTGTGCATACAGCTGCAAGAACCCAGACCAAAAGCAAAATGGGTGTTCACGATCTTCCAACGTTCCTTGGCAAGAACCACCAATAACTTTTCCGTGAATGTGTTTCACAGGCAAAAAATCCTAAGTCGGAACCTCAGAAGATTATGCAAAGGGCAGGCTTTGAAGTTGAGAAACGCTGTATTGTGGTTGGTTGGATAAAAGCAAGCATCGCTTGCTCCACGTGTAGATAATTGGATTGTCTATAAGCTATAAGGTAAACTCAATTTTTATTGCTCTTTATGGAGAAGAAGTGCGATTCAGGTCCCGGAAAACTGCTGTTTGCCAATCTATTATTCTAGTCCGCCCAATTACTCTGGGGAAAATCGGATGCTCGCAGCGGCGCCTGTGCTGATCTAAACAAACAAAACTGTCTAGGATGACTTTTGTAGGAGGGGTGCCAGCCTTATTAAAAGGTACTTATGCTAAGTTAGAATTCTCGATATGTTTACATTACATTATACATTAATCAATTACGATTGCACCTGAACGCAGAAGAATTGCGTGCACTGGAACACACTAATGATAGCTTTCCTCTTTCAGTTTGTGTGTTCCTTTTCTGCGTGACCCAATAACACATTTTGCGTTATGAGAATATAACCTCCTGAGTTCCAGCAATGGGAATTTGTCCAATATATTGGACAATGGAACTCAGCGCACAACTGCTTTCGAAGCGCTTGGCTCCTCCTTGGAAGCACGTTTTTAGCTGCTACTGGGACCCGTGCTGCCATTTAGCAAGTATGGGCAAAGTTGCGGCGTTTCTCACCTTTCCAGGATTGTTGGAAATGGTGCGACTGAGCGCGAGCGACTTTTACGGGAGCCGCCTAGGCAGTGGGTAAATTGTGCTACCAATTCTCGGATGTGTTAACGCGTACTTAAGCATCAATTTCTGTTCGTAAGAACTAGAAAAACACTCAAAAGCACATATTTGTGTGACCCATACCCTCTGTTCCCCCCAAAACGCCCCCCCTAGAGCCCCACTGTTCAATATGTGGGACAACATACTGCGGCCAAGTAACATGAAATACAGAAAAACTACGTGACACTTTTCGCCTTTGCACTCAGAAGAAGCGTTTTGCAAATTAAAAAAAAATCCGTGATACTAAATTCACTCTGGAAGCCAGGAGGATATACAGGGTTTTCCCTGTTTAAGTAGCCAAGAATACTTCCGCACAATATAAAAAGCTGACCGAGAAGATGCGCCGTGAGCGGAAGAATCATAGCAATATTAAAAAAGGCAATATAGATGATCAAATTGAGAACCCGGAATTTCGATTTTAACTAAGCTTTTTGCCATAAGCTCGAGCTGAAATAACAAAATATGGAGTTCGGCAGTCAGTTTCATTGTTAATTATGTCTGTGGTCTGTGGACGATAAAGTAATGCCCCGCATTCATTAAAACATCCTCCTGGGTTCTACGGTCTTGACTTTCTCTAGGCATATTGCATATTTAAGGGACTTGGAAAATAGTAAAATTGATGTCCATCCTTGTATATCAGTAAAAGACACGCACGTCATCAAAACTGTTTACTTTTACTAAGCCTTCTTCAGGTTTACGGAATTTCGTAGAACCGACTTTTCAGTTTACCGGCTTTACAGGCAAAGAAATACCGAATAAAGTGGTGAACATCGGACGAATAAAGTGATGAACATCGGACAAAAGCTAAAACCTGGCAAATCTCAAAGAAAGTCAAGCACTCACCATCGCTGAAGCCCGAGTCAAGCATGGGACATCTCGTCGCTGTCAACCAGTTGATATGGTCGGGGTCTGCCCATAGGACCGGGAACCAGCCAGGCCTCAGGGAGAGAAGTCAAGCCGAGGAGCCGGAGCTCATAAGAGGAAACGTTTATTTACATAATTAATGGTAGCGTCTTCTAACATTCTGATGGATAGCGGGCTTGGAGCGTCTCAATGCTGCGTTATAACTTATTGGTCCTCCCCAGATTCTCTGTTGGGGAAAACCATTGAGTCCAGGACAGTGCAATGAAGAAGTCGTCTTGATCTCCATCCCCTAAAATGGAAAACGCAAAGCACTGCCTTAGGATCCAACCCAGGAAAGAGGGAAGAGGCGCGCCCAGTTTATCCGGCGGTGAGGAAGAGGACAACACACGACACAATACACCACGATCAAAATACTGCGCGGCAGTTACTGAGACATAAGAATATAGTGAGGACACACATTACTAAGTGGACAGACAAGCGCAAACTATCAAGTGGATTTACTTAAAAAAAATTGATTGAATGAAAAAAGAACTCCAGGAAAGGGAAAGATCGGTTCACGATGTGGGTGTGGAGGGGGGGGGGGGGGGCAATTTTGCAGAAGTGTTTTCTGGTGCTGCACGGGGGGTTATTACGAGATGTGGTTATGCCTCAAAATTCTTTTCCGAGTATGCTGATTCAATTGCTACATGTGGCTTCTGATACACTCGATTTGCGTCGGGGTTAGGAGAACGGAGCTTCAACTTTACGCATGCGCTTTGCTGGTTACATATGTGAAAGGCTTCCCATATTCCGCGTGTATAGTTATTCATTGATTTGGCTAAAATTGACGTTTTTTTTTCTTCTAACATTGGGCTACACCCACACTCCCTCCAGCGCATGTAATGGTTGCCTGTAATTGCCGTTTGCTGGCATGCATAGCGATTCTCTTTGAGCCGTTCGTTCAGGCATCCTCCCGATCACCCCACATATGCCTTAGCCACATGTCAGAGAGATAGTGTACACGAAGCCTACTTCACATTCAACATATTTATTCCCATGACGTGTTTGGCATTCTATTCTCTTCGCTTCCTGGTCGTTTACTCTTTTGCACATTCCCATCGCCACATCTCGTAATCACCCCAAGTCTAGACCAGAAGACAGTTCCAGCAAGATTGCCCCCCCCCCCCCCTCTAGACATCGTAAACCGACCTTTTCCTTACCTGGAGTTCTTTTAAATGCGAATGCATTTCTTAGTCGGGTTATGTCAGGCGGCGTTTTCGGGCGGCGTCCGCGGAGGAGGAGGAGGAGGATAGGTTGAGGAGGTGTCCGCGCGCCGGCAGGTGTTATCTCTCCGCTCTCACTTCCTCTCCCATAGCAACAGCTGCGGGCGCGCGCGCTTATCCTCGCCCCTAGCAACCGGAGCATGTGGTGCGAGAGAGTGTAGGAGAGGGTAGGTGCAGCGCTTCGCCGCTCCTTCTCTCGCCGTTCGCTCTCTCTCCTCCCTGCGCCCCACTCTCCCGTCCGCTCGCGCCTCACTCTCGACCGTTCGCTGGCTGGGCGCCTCTCAAGGCGATGGCAGAAGTCGGTGTCGGCGCAAGGAATGCATTCGCATTTCCTCACGATTCCCTTCGGGGAGGTGGGGGGCATTTTTTTTCCTTCAATAATTTTTTTTCAATAAATCCAGTTGGTAGTTTGCGCTTGTCTGTCCACTTCGCAACGTGTGTCCTCTCTAACTTCTAATGTCCCAGTAACTGTACCGCAGTATCTTCATCATTCAAAACAAACTAGCCCAATACCTCACTTTGCTGACAATACAACACCACACGCGCACTACGCTGGTCCGAGGCGTCGCACCTTCCTCAATACTGGCCGTGCAGTCAGGTGCATACTTTTCTCTTCTCGAAAGCGTCACCGGTGCAGCTTGACAGCTAGCTACCAGCCGAGTCACAAAGCCATAAAGCACCGTAGAATGTGGGAAAGGTCCCTGACGAAGGATCACAGGCGCTCTTCAAATTATTCGGTGCATCTCGCAAAACTTTGGACAAAAGAAGCGCACAGGTGGCCGCTTCCGAGCAGCCTTGACAACAAACATGCCACTTCCAGGCGATGGAAACGTCAAACTCGACCTGGTGTGTCCAATTCGCTTGACGAGGGGCGCTGACTGCTTTGATGAACACGACCGCCGCCATGTCGTTGCCTCCGATGTACTTAGGCGAGCGTTGACGATGCAGAAAGCAGGGCAGGCTTCGCCGAATCATTGCTAGCATCCAAGCGGCGCCAAGCCGTAAAGGCCAATCCTATCACCATGTCTGCGCGACCTAGTGGTCCATGATCTCGGATAAGAGGAATTTACCAATGCCGGTGGCAACGTCTGTCCTTCCCGGCAGCCAAAGAACCTGTCCCCCCAAGCAGCGCTCAGGGTGTCATTTTAAACCGCGCAGATGGCCAAGTGCACGAGGCTGCGCACTGATTATCAACTCAAATTGTAAAATGCAAAGATGAATTATTGCCAGCTGGTATAGGGCTCTACCGCGGTCACAAATTGAGAAATGGTGTATGTTCTGCAAAAGAAAGCTTTACGCCTCATTTATGACTTACCCAGAAATGAACCTTCTGCGCACTTCTTCCAAAGGTCTTTGTATGTAAAATTGCACCAAGTTCTTATCCATCTATATGAAATAAAAAATAATATATGAATGCTTAACAAAATAGCACAACTAGCCGAATGCGATACTGTGTACCCTTTCAGACGTGTGGAAAATTTCAGAGTAAAATAATTAGCAAGAATTACGGAACGCAAAACTTAAAAAAAAGTATTCTGTCATTCGTTTTAAATGTTTTATCCCGAAATAGTGTTGATATCAATGTCTTGTAGGTCTCAGCTTCAAGCATTTTTGTCATGAGGCTTATGTATGCAACTTCAAAAGAGCAGTGGCCATGATGAAGTAATGTGAGAGGTTATTTTGTTTGAACTATTGAAGACTACACGCTCATAATCACTGTTTTCATTTTTTTTCTTTTTTGTACGAAATATGTCTACTGCCACAGCGTGATGCAGAACTGTAACAGGCTGGGAAGCTTAGTCAAGCTATCCTCAGTTTTTTTCTTCCCATGCGCTCTGTTCAGTGAAGTGTTAACTAAAATAAAATGAAATGAAGTAACATTAATTAAATTAAAAGCACAACGCTCAGATAACGCAAAAACGCATTTGTTGAAAGAATGCCCGAAAATGTAAAGTTTTAAACAATATTTTTTGACACATTCTTTTCCACCATTTGGTTAATTTCAAAGAATCTTCACGTGCCCTAGAACCGTTTCGGGCGAAAATCGTGGCGCAAATGTTCATATGCCTGTATTTTTTGCGAAATTTTTACACCAAGCCTGATTTCCGTCGAGAGCCACGGATTGAGCGAGAGACTTAAGAGTATCTAGTGGAGTCACGTGAAGTTGCTTGAAAAATGACCGTCTCCGCAGCAGCGATCAATACAGATTATGGCCGCAGCTTAGAAACTTTCGAGAGGCGGACACCGCCTGCCAATGTGATGTCTCCTCCACGATGCTAGTAACGCTGAACGCATAGGAACTCACTTTTATGCCGTGTGGCTTGGTAACTCTTCATCGCCTTCATACTCAGGAACCTAGTGCTAATGAATTTCTGCTCGGTTGAAACGTCGCGCATACAAACTGCAATTTTAGCACAAATAGATCGTAATCAATCACTTCTTTTTATTACGTGTGCAATGTGCTCGATTACGTATGTACCATGTGTTGAGCGTTTGCACGTCATCTGGAACTGTTCAAGTGGGGTGTGCTCTTCCCTACTGTAAAGAGATCCCAAAGAGAATCACCTTGTTTCTTGGCTTAGAAAACGGCTATTACCCTATACTTTGCCACATCACCACGGCTGCCTCAAGAAGAAAATTGGTTGGACTACAAAACGCACGGAAAGAAAATTGCCGTTGAGGGATCTTCCTAGAGGGTCCATCGCCAAGTTGCCATGATGCGATAAATTAAGGGAAGGGGCCTGCTAGAGTGTACATAAACCTTTATCGCCATATATAATTTCATGGTGTGGTATAGGAGCCAGAGATTTAACGTAAGAAATTTGGGAAAAACATTTTAAATCTAACCTGGCCTGAAATTTGTTTGAATTTCCTGGCGCCATGCTGAAATCAAAGAAGAAGAAAGTATTTCAGGGCAAAATTATTGAGGTGTCGCCTCAAGTTTCTGTTTTAGTTATAAACCATCGATCACGAGTCCTACCAGAATTAGGTATGTGATATAACTCATCACTCTGAATTATTATTTTTACGTTTCTGTTCGTTTATCATGAAGTGGTTACTGTTTGCAGTTAGGCTGCATTTTCTAACTACAACCGGGTGTGCGAAGTATGTTTGTTGCCAAAAAATACAATTTCGTTTTATTTTTCTCACAACGTTCTACGCTGTTATGTAAAAAGTGCGTCATTTTATGTCAGGAACGCTTTAGACAAAGGTAGTGCTATATGTATTTTGATGGTGTCTGCTTTCTTGATGGTGTGTTTTTATTCTGGGCCCATGACAAAGCAGCTCCAGTACGTTACGCGCCACGAAAGCGCTGCTGACTTCCTTGCGGGTCCCTGAGCCTGAATGAAACTTTGTAAATAGTGTAGTGTACGTGTTCTTCACAGCCAACGTCAGCTCAGGCTGGGGAGAAGGTGAAAGCCTCCGCAGTTCCTCTCGCGCTATAGCTCGGATAGTCTCGGGCAGGTCGTCTGAGTCGCGGGCTTGAACAGCTACACTGTCCGGAGTAAAATGGACAATTGTTCTGTACTGTTTGCATTTCAAGGGTCTTCTCGATCGCGGTTGCCTCCCATAGGAATTCATGAACTCTCTTGGGTGGGTTCCTCAACACTCCCGCGAAGAGCTTCTGCACTCTAGGCCGAAATTCTGCAAAGTTGGGCTAACTGCAGTCGTTGCACTCACGGAGAAACAGTTCTTTCAACTGGGAGTAAATGCTTGAATGTGCGGGCCGTGCGCAAACTCTTGGCGAGAAGAGGACCAACGGGGAGGGTAACTGCGCGCCGATCGCCTGCTGCCGCGCTGCACTGCGTTGCCCTATCGGCTAGAACAAAAACGACTTTTATTGGTTCTCCGCCAGAGTGAAAGCGAAGCATTGCTACAGCGAAGAGAATCTGTTTTGACGGGAAAGCTCAACTCGTGCCGGCGCGCGCATGCGACGAGTGAGCTCACGCGCGTTTCTTCTTTATCGAGCCGCCCGGCCCAAAAAAGTGCAAGCCTCCAGGCCCGAATACCGCTGATAACTGGCTTCAATGTGCCGGAATTAGGAAGAAGTGCGAAGAACACTGCCCGGGCTAACAAAAGTAAGCTGTTCTCGTCAGTGGTCGCTTCCCGCAGTGTCACCGGCCACAGCTCCAGAGCGATACGAAGTAGGCATCGCTACGTCGTCGGCACCAAGCCGGCAGCTGGCCGTTGAGAGTGCGTCGCCGGCGCAGGCGAAAGAAGAGCCGCGTAGAATTTGTTTCGCAGAAAATGTCCTCTGGAATAAAGTACAGTTCACCGTGTGTATTTATTTCCATAAGACAACCGTATTCAGACATCTAGCGTAAAGGCAAGTGCTGATACGAGGCGGACGGAACCAACGTGCGCCCACCCAACACCACCTAGGTGGTGTTGGCCCACCGCTGCACAGCGAGCGACTTACGAACACGGTGAAAGAGCTGTGCCAGTGAGGAGTGTCGTCGTTGTAAGTATACATATATGCACATCTCTCGGTAAGACGCCGCGGAGAGCGGACATTTTTTTTCCATTTGTGTGGAAAATAATGACGACGAAAATTGCACAGAGGACGCACGTTGTGATCGCCTGCGGTAATTTAACCTATAGCCGTGCTCCTCGTAAAGGCCTAGCGACGCTGTCGGCAAGAAACCGGCATCGGTGGGGCGCCTCACTCCTTCGCCGGCATTCCTGCATTAGTGCTTCTTTTATGTTTGTGCGTGCGCACGTTCGCGCACGGCATTCCGTGCCAGTTTTCCGCCATGGAGCCCGGCGAGGTGACATCGGAATGCGAATCCTTTGTTGCCGAACGAGCCGAACGAGACTGGAGGAAGAGCATTCAGCGCGTGATGGACTTGGAGGCAAAGTTCAGACTTGACACATCTGGGAGTGAGCACATTCCAAGCCATTATCATGCAGCTGGGTGAAGATGACACTGAAGAAAGCGACTCCGACTGCGAGCTGTCTGGCATGGAGCCACTCCACGAAGCATAGCGGCTTCTTATTAACGAAAGAAAAGCACTAATTAGGGCTACCAAATTTTTGCTGGTGGGTTCGCAACAGCCGACCATCCATTCCGTGACCTCTCAAATAAATAAGCAGTTCCATTAATGGCGTATTCCTTTATAATAGAATCTCAATTCTGATAAGCAACCACCTGCAAACATCGTGCTCGATTTAAGAAGTGGCATAGAAACACATTTCAATGCTGGCATATCTGAACTGACACACTATTGTTAACCCTGGATTATCGTTGGCGAACGCAAATTGCTCATTCGGGCAGCTAGACGCTCGGCTATCTTATCACACTGCTGCCAACGATCGGTCGTTTGCGCGCTGAGCTGGCAGCAACGATGTCAGCATGTTCTCCGTCGGCGGGCTCACCGGCCGTCCGGCTCATGACGTCACCTGAAGTGCGCGCCTATTGGTGGAGGCTCGTGTGCATCCGCCTTTGAGGGGAACATGCCGCTGCCTTCTAAAGTTGTACCCGACTATAAAAGCAACCAGAGCAGTCTTCAGGATCGTCCCGTTTCGCTGTTTCAAGGTTTCCGCGGCTTAGTACAAGCTTCGGTATTTTTTTTCTTTTTTTTGTTACTCCATATGGTTTAACTGTTAGTCCCTCTAAAGCCTTCTACGAGGACCAACCATTTAAAGCAACTGGATTACGTGCTAGGGAGTAAAAGCTAAAGCCGTGCATTTACTCCCTCAGTTGGTCTAAAATTGGTTCAAAATGTGTGGCAGCTCATCTAGTCCTCCGAAGGATCAATACCATACCTCATTTTAGCATATTTCGGCTTATAGCATTCTTGACCCCTCGAATTTGGAAACGAACTTTCTTCTTCTCAGGTATGTCAATGTCGGCGATGCGGAAAAGCCACGTCATCTCTTTCGTAAAGATGTTAACACTTTCGTTAGGGAGCTGCACCCATGTTTCCAATAAAGCGGCAGCCTTTTCCTTTTGTACGACGCTCGTAAGCGTTTACAGGAAGCTGGTCCGCAAGATGTCCCACGTTGTCATTGTGGAGTCCCTGTTCTTGAACCAGGTCCTGGCGCTGTCTTCCAAAGCAAAGTACACAAAAGCGCAACTTGTCGTTCACTTCCCAGTTGTTGAAGGTTGCAGTCCTTTCGTGCGACTCGAACCGTGTTTCTGGATTCTCACATGATGATCCCCGGAAGATGGGCGGCTCCCTTAGTTGCCGCATTACAATTGCTGGAGGCGGCACTGTAGTTGTCATCGTTGCCGCAGTCGTGGTCATGACCTTGGTCTTATACGCGTCTTATCGGGTAGAGGCCGTACTGCGGTGGTAGACCTTGCAGCCTGCGGCTAGCTCGCTGGGGTTGGCGGCGCTGTCTTCATTCACGACTTGGGCTGGGTTCATGGCTTTGACGGAGACATCCGGTAAATGAACGCACCTCCACCAGATGTCATGTGGTCGTGACGTTGACGACGACAGTACTCGGCGTGTTCAGAATAAAACTCTTTATTTGGGTGAACTTGTGCCCAGAAAACGGTTAGTCAAACAACAAGCAAAACGCGCCGCACACTGATAGCGGCGAACAGAGCGTCGGCCGTCGAAGAAACTGATCATCGGCGCAACGCGTCGTCTTGGATACAGTAGCCATAGAACCTTCCAGTGTGATCACTGGTGCTCGCGTAAGCTCTCGAAAGAACTTGATTATTCGCGTCCTGCACGTAATCTCGCCATTAATCGCAAAAAAAACTTGGACCATCTCCCCGAAGGGAACCCTGATGGGATGCGAAGCAGCAGCGGTGCGCACGGCGTTGACCCGGTTGAAACGGGCGTCGACGCGGGTGCTGGAAGAACGGTTTGAAGCGAAACTCGGCGTTTACTCGGTTTACTCGAGTAAACGTTTGTTTGAAACGCAAAGACACGGGAGGCGGGTCAGAGCTCTTGCGAGCGGGCGGAGCAGCCGGCAGCTGCGGGCGCTGCCGCGAGCATGCTGCGGGTGAGGGAGAGAGTGACGTCAGCGCGCAGCTGTGGCGTGACCTACTTGGCAACGCTCCAACACCTACGGCGAGGGGAACGCGTTGTGGCACATTGGTACGGACGCACGTAGCGTACGGCGTTACACACGTGAGTCAAAGAGCTGCTTCGCATCTATTAATCGCGAAGGTTTCCGAACATCGGAGCACAGTCTGCGCCGATCACTGCTAACATTTTTTTTTGTAGGCGAAACCCGAATACGTCAAAGTGAAGCAAGAAACACGCGTGGCAATATTGCGCTTAAGGCATGTAGAGCAGCTACATTTAATTATAATAGTTGATGCTTGTAAGTTGCGCTGAAGGTTCAGCTGAGTAGGGCGCGGAGTTCGGGCGTGACAACACGAGTTGTACCATATATATCGTTTTCTGAAATGTGGAGAATGATTTCCTTCACCTGAGTAGCACCTCATTTTTTACCTATTTACCCATCACAGATGCAGATGTTGAAATAAATTGGGAATCAAATTGTTAGGCAGGTGCCCCTCCGTACTAGCGATAATTCCATATCATTGCCCAAGCTTTAATAAATGCGCATGGAAGGAGGAGTGCAATGCTTATAGTGCAAAAACAATGCCAACACATCAATCTCAGGAAGGATGCTAGAGGAGTTGAAGCAAGTATGGTGCAGGCTGCCTGAAGAACTAAGGATATCTCCAATTTGTTGGATAAATACTTTGCAAAGAGAATAAGGCCTATTTATGTAAAAAACTGGCAGCGCAAGTCTCCATGCTGTCATTTGTTAGCCCCTGCCTAGCTCAATTGGTAGACAGACCGCGCCGGAAAGTCGTTGGTACACGGTTTGATACCCGGACAAAGAAAGTCACAGTTTCCCCGCTAGGGTGAAGCAATGAATGCGATAGCAAGAAATTGCAATGTCACATGAAGATCGACGAGCAGCTCGATACTTGCAGCTTCCCGCTGAAGCACAAAGAAGGACGCTCGAAAACGACGCGCAGGTATATACAAAACAAGCGTGAACAATCAACTATCGCAGTTATTCCGCCTTTGTGTTTGAGCAACGCACTGCAAGTGTCGACAACGCAGAACCTGACGCTCTGAGATATTTCTTTTTCTTTTAAAGCGCTGCGCGCGCAATGACTCCTTTACGCCTCCTGCCACGTGGTGGCGTCTGAAGCAAGGTGTGCGTGGTGTTCTGTTTTTTTTTTTTCGTTCCACTGCAGGAGGTGGCACAGAAAGGGGTACCTTTTTCGTGCGTGTCTCAAGGGCAGTTTTCAAATTGACAGAAAATGTAGGAGCGTTGCGTGATGGAAAACAAACCCACGCTCCTCCGAGATCAGCATACCGCCAGCGGTATAAATCGTGTCTATAAATGGCTTGCCGTTATTTTACCGGCGCTTGCATCGTGCGTGGCTGAGTGGTCTAACGCAGCGCGCTGCGGAGCCAGGGGTCACGGGTGGGAATCCCCGATCGGTTGCCTTGGAATTTTAACGCAAAAGCCTTTAATGTATCATGCTCACGTCTGTCCGGCCGTCCGTCCGTCCCTCCGTCCGTGCCCTGACACGGTGGCAGGTGGCTGCCGGGGGGCGACAACGAACGCCGGTCGCTTCGGTCGCGCCTCGCGGTGGACTCTACAGCACTCCCACTTTTCCTGCGTGGCGTCGCTGTGTCCAGTGTGTCCAGTCATGCAAGATGGGAGACGCGCGCATCGAGTTTCATTCTGACCGACCCAGTCTCAATGGGCACAGGCGTTCGCCGAACACGCTTTAGAATTTACAAAGTGTCCATCAAATTTTTTTCGTCTGATTTATTGTTCTTTGTGCTTTTTTATAAATACACATACATATACATACATATCCGGGGCATAACGGCGACGGCAAAAATCAGCCGAATGTGTCCATATAATTGCTATCGCAATGATAAATTGTTCGGCAACTAAAAAAAGGCTTCAGAGGAATCATTATGGATTATCTTGCCACTTAGTGCTGAAAATGGGTGGTTCTCAGTTTCCCTTTCTTATCATATAGATCTGTATTGGATATCACAAAGGCATCGAAGGTATATAAGAATTGAAATTAAAAGTACGGTGACGAATACAGTAGTTTTGGTAGTACCGTGCACTGTTACATGATAATAATAAATGTTGGGATTTAACCTCACAAACCAACAATAGGATTATGAAGGACACCGTAATGGAGGGCTCCGGAAATTTCGACCCCATGGGGTTCTTTAACGTGCACCTAAATCTAAGTATACGGGCCTCAAGCATTGCCGCCTCCATCGAAAATGCGGCCACCACGGCCGGGCTTCGATCCCAAGGCCTTCGAGTCAGCAGTCGAGCGCTATTACCACTAAGCCACCGTGGCGGGTCGAGCACTGTTATATGAAATAATCCATACCCGGCTATCTTTCACTGTAGCATAATGAAATTCTAAACTTTCCTTGCGAAGCCCTCGACTTAGCGTGAGTAATTAACAAGTACCAACAACAGGATACTAATTTGTAAGACGAACTGTTTTTCTAAAAAATGTAATATGCTCAATTGAGAGCAGATAAGGAAAAAAAGAAAGAAAGGAAAAGAGAGAGAGAGAGAGAGTTATTTATTAGAAGGCAGAGAGGTCGGCCTGAGAGACAAGCACGAAAGTGAACGAATGGTACGGCGATCTAAATCATCAGAAGTGACCGTGGTACATTGGAGTATTATTGCGATAGCGTTATAGAGCTCGTTTCGCAGAAATTCCGGCGTCGGCGTCGTTGGTTGTGAGCAAAAAAATCAACAACTTGTCCGTGACCGAAAAATCGAGAAAGATGCAAATACTATAAATAATAAAAATTTCCGGGTCCGAGTGAGGATCGAACCCTGGCCGTCTGCGTGGCAAGCAGGTGTTCTACCACACAGCCACGCGTCTGCAAAAATAACTTTCTCTGTTTGGAAATGCAGTGAAAATAACTTTCAGGCTTTACAAACACATGCGTTCTGTATGCAGGCGTCGCAATACAACATGTAATATCACAGTAATATTGCGTGGTACAAGCGTCCATTGCCATCGGGTGTAAGAACATGTGAATATCACAACGACATCGTGGTTTAAAGCCAGCCACACATTACAAAGACACACACGTTACTGCGCGTATTCCCTTAATACCCCGCAGTGGGCACATAGGAAGTTTAAAAAACATTTCACGCGCATAAATGCTCGAGGTTTAAAGCATGCTGCCGATTACATAGCATGCACTAAGTGATTGAAGTACGCACTAGGGAGAGGATATCGCTATCGCGTTCAGCTCCTAAAGGCGAAGCTTAAGGGTTCCTCAATTTTTTCGTGTTACTCTCCGTTCCCGCCTATCAGAACAAAATATGGGCCGATCCTGAAGATATTGTGATTCGCGATTCCAAATAAGCGCTCACAAACTACCGTGTGCACCAGAAAGTTGCAGATTTAGGGTTGAACCTTGAATACACAAAAGTTCCCATACCGAGGCAAACACAGAAGCTGTTCTATAGTTAGGAAATTGCGACCATGCCGCCGCACGGAAACCAAGAAAACGAGACAAAACGCGTTGTCAAAGCACTTTCATTGTGTGCCAGAATGGGCGACATCGCGTTGCACAGGCAGCAGAGCAATTTTTTGTCGTTTCCCAAAGGAAGCGACCCCAGGAAACACAAAGAAACAGACAACAAACAGCGAGAGCCCGTCTAATAAAAAAAATTCACAGCATATCCACGGAGTGAATGATGATGAGTGGGCGAAGCTCCGGAGGTTCATCGGTAAACCGTGAATCATTCCGTGAATTCTACCCAGTACATCATCAACGACGTGAGATATTGTGCGCATGTCTATGGGACAGCGCCCTCTCGGAAACGAGACGAGAAATGGAATGCGTACAGCGCCATCTAGTATATCGTCACCCAACTGCAGTTTGCATGCATCTCTATGGGACAGCGCCCTCTATTGTACGATAAGGGAACACTACGGGGTACAGAGGATGGTTGACGACGATCGATGACCGACGCCGCTCGACAACCGGCCAGGTCTCGCCATAAGGAGCTTCGCTCCTAAAATTTTTTGCACTGGAATGCTATTTCTCGACATATATAATATTTTTCAAGCCAGTGACGAAGGCGAGCGCATCAAATAGGAAAACGAAAACCGCCTTTCATGAGACGTTCTGATACCTTCACGCAATTGCGTTCTGAACTCCTTGATGGCGTGCTTGTACTTAAGGATACGGTCTATCCGGCCCGAGGCGGAAAGAGCGCTCATTTCTATTTACGTCATGAACTTGCAGTGTTGCGCTTGATTCGCGGCAAAAACAAAGAACAGATAAACACACGGAGCGTAAACTATGAGCTATCACCCCGAGCGACGTCTCCCTATTTATACGTTGTTGTGAACAAATTTGCGTATGACTTGCTAGGGAAGATCTCCAACGAGGGAACGTCAACACACTCCTGGCCTGCGCCTAAAATGTGCTATTTCCGCCACTGATAAACTAAGAGCGGCTAAGCTAACGTATTTTTCTTTTGCACTTGGGATCCCGAGGGCTTCACTGATCAGGCGTGTGACTTCATTACGCTGATGCAATGACTGCACCGTGGCCTCTTTCCTTTTATTAGCTAAGGAAATGACGCTTCTTCTTGGCGCCAGGCATGTATGTTGAAGCTCCGTCGTTAATTTTTTCTACCCGAACTGTCACTTGCATATGGGTTTATGATTGGGTATAAATAAGGCGACATCGCTTCCGGCACTAAAATTTTGATAGTTTGTGCTCTATGTGCGTCAGCGGTATTCATTTTCTTCGTGTTTTACGCTCAACAATAGGAGTCCACCACGAAAAAATTAGAGTAGATTCTCACTAATGGTGCCAACCGTGAAGCAAGTGCGGAGCTGGGCGGCCTTCATTGATAGTTTTTATTTTTTGTCTTTCTTTCTTCATCTCTTCTTCTCTTTCCTCTCTTCTCTATATTTTTCCATGTCTTTCTTGTCTCTGTTTATTTCTATTTATTTTCTTCTTTCTATGAATATTGCTTTTTCTTTCAGAGGCGGCAATCGCACTAGCTACCACCACGTGCTTGGATGCAGCTGTAGTCTTTACAGATTCGCAAGCAGCCATGCGAAGCTACTCCAAAAGGTCGTGTGTCTACCTAAGCACGCAAGATATTGAAGCGCCGAAGCACTCCAATATCGTACATCCTGTGTGACATGCGTTCCTGGGCACCAGGGGCTGGAGGGGAACTAGGCGGCACACGCCACGGCCCGCGATCACGCCTACCGGGCTATCCCTTCCTACTTTCCAGACGCCATGAACCCGTTCGTGGAGGCTGAGTCCGTAGCCATCACATACTCTACAATACTGCAACATCACAGGCTGGAACGCAGAGAGTACCCAGCACCACATTCAAAGCTGAACAAAGAGGACAGCACCATACTGAGAAGACTTCAGAGGAACACACACACACACGGTATACTAATGCATAGACTGTAACCAACATTACACGAATATATCTGTTCAATTTGCGGCGTTCCCGACACCTTGGCCCACATGATCCTGGCGCGCTCACGCAATATACAGACACATCGCCTTCGCCGAATGCCTATGATGCCCGTCAAGCTATCGAAACGTGGGAGGCCAAGCTCGCCTCGGAGGACCTGGACCAACAACCACGTCTCGTCGCCAGGGCCAAGGAGGCAGCGAAGGCCGGAGGGTTCCTGGAATGAGGAGACCTCCCACCTAGGGTAGAAGCGGGTCTTGCACCGCGATACCATTTCGTGCAATGAATGTTTATTACTCCTCCATCTTTCGCTATCTTGTTATCTTTCTTTATCTGTCTTCCCTTTTTATTTCCCCTCTCTTTCTCTCTATTGATATCTTTCTGTTTCGTTCTTTTAGCAGCGAAGCTGCTCTTGGTCGAGTCTCTCGTGTCCGGGATGCGTCGTTAACGCTTGTGGTCATCATAAACGGGTTATGAGCCACAGGCATTGGGTAAATCGCTCTACTCACCACTGTTCCACTAAAAATGAAGCCAATAGTTAGCCCAACAAACGGGCATGTGCCACAGAAATCTAGGTTTGCTAGCCTCAGGACATGTCCTGCAAAATTCCTGAAACTTGATGTATAAACAGTAGAGTCAGTAAGAGCAGCTCTTCCTGTATGGGCTAAACCAGGCAGGCTTTTTTGTTAATCGCGTATTAACAGAAATCCTGGACACACCGCAGCGGCGCGAAATTGCCCCATGTTGGAGAACAGTAGATGATAAGTTTGAATAATGTTTATAGTTAACTCGTTCTTCTGATACCATGAATAAACATTTGTGATCCTTAAGCTACTGATGACAATGATCCGAGAAAGTTAGTTCTGTGTGAGCAGATCAATCAAAATTCTTAGAAGAGCGCAGCTGGTCACTGAGAATTCTTAAAGCTCAACGACTCGTAGCTATATATTCATCATCAGACTGACCACGCCCACTGGAGGGCAAAGGCTTATCCCACGTTTCTCCATTAACACAGTCATGTGCTTGCTGCGGCCACCTTATCCCCGCAAACTTCTTAATCGCATCTGCCCACCTAAGTTTCTGACTTCCCTTAGCACGTTTGCCTACTATTCGGAGTCCGGTCTGTTGCTGTAAATACCCAATGGTTGTCTTGCCTTCTAGCTACACCTTCTGCCTAAGCCCACTTACTGTTGATTGCGACTAAGATGACATTAACGCTTGTTTGTTCTCTGGCTGACTTTGCCATAGTCTTGTCCCTTAAGGGTTACATCTTTCTTCATTGGCATGCCTCACAGAGTCGTTCTCAATTTAATTTGAACCCGTTGTGCGAGCATCCGCGCATCTCTCCCGTATTTATGTAGCGGTAAGGGGGGAGCTGTTATATAATTTTCTCTTCGGGGATACTGGTAAACTCTCATTAATCTGACAATACGTTCCCAATGCACTCCACGCGATTGTTAGTCTTGTACTTCAGTGTACTAGCTGATTTTCCGTCACAAATGCCACTATAGCGCATTTAAACCGAGCCGACAGACAGGCCGATGAAGGTGAGGGCTCATTTTAACGGATTAAAATTTAAATTGGCAGTCAGCGCTCGTCCATCGTGGGTGTGGCTCTGTGTCGCCTCTACATGTGTTGCATGTAAAAGGCGACAGAGATTTGTAAGCTTCAGGGAACCGTTCTCTAATTGTGTTTCAGCAAACACGGCTGGTAAAATGCACCTGTACTGAATATATTAAGACGGCCAATCGTGCGAGTCAAATGTGATTCTTCATGAAGGACATAACAACGCAGGACATCGGACGCATGAAAAATAGACGACACAGTCGCTGTCTCGCAAATAAAATTTTAATGAGAATATTGCCACACACGAATAAGCACCCGAAGAAAAAGACCGAAACGACAAGCCGACAACAGCAAGAAACCTACAGCGCACCGAAAAACAAACATCAAACTTGCGGCACGTATAATGGGCACCTGTCCCTGAAGGTTATGGCTGGCAAGTGTAAAAAAATTGAAGGACACTTTGTACAATTCCAAAGTGTGTTCGGCGAAAGAGTGTGGCCATTCCACTGACTATGCCATGTCTTTTATCTTTTACACTCTCAGTGGGATAACACACAAACCGAATGTGTGCGTGTTTTCTTGTTTAATTTTTTACCGCGAATCGCAGCGAGACGCGAGACAGACGGACGGATGGACGGACAGATGGACGGACGGACGGACGGACGGACGGACGACGACGTATGGACGGACAGACAGACGGACGGACGGAGGACGGACCGACAGACGGACGGACGGACGGACGGACGGACAGACAGACAGACAGACAGACAGACAGACAGACAGACAGACAGACAGACAGACAGACAGACAGACAGACAGACAGACAGACGGACGGACGGACGGACGGACTGACAGACGGACGGACACCGGACGGACGGACGGACGGACGGACTGACGGACAGATGGACGGTGGACGGACACCGAACGGACTGACACCGGACGGATGGACGGACGGACACCGAACGGACGGACGGACAGACGGACGGGCACCGGACGGACGGACGGACGGATAGACGGACACCGGACGGACGGACAGACGGACGGACGGACACCGGACGGACGTGAGCATGAGACATTAAAGGCTTTCGCCTTAATAATGAGAGATCGTTACTGGGAGGTAGCCATTGAATGTGCCCCGCGCGCTATGTAGCTTAATCAACGCGGTACTGCTTTATCGTTCCCGTTGTGCCTGCGGTCGTTATCTTTTCCTTGGCTTTTAGTGGCGAAGCACCTTAAGGGCGAGGCTTGTCCGGTGTCCGTTTTCACGTCTACATTATATGGCACAACGCTTGGGAACGCTCGGGTAACGTGCGATATGTCAGACACAAAAAAAAAGGTTTAACAATAGACATAATTGGGTGCATGATTGTGCAATAGAATAATTGGGCAATAGACATAATAAATCATAATTGTGCCAGAGCAATATAAAACACATACAAGCACAAACCCTTTATACTAGCCGGCGACTTCAACGTAGAAATTAGGGACCTTAGGACCTAGCTCTGTCGTCTACTCTTTATGTAACTTTATGTCACTCAATGTACGTTATATGGGGCAACGCTCGGGTAACGTACGGTAACTCACCCATACGATACCCAGAGCTTGTCCCAAATGATTCACTTCGGGGAGATGCGTGGATTTTTTGTATTTTGTTAGAAACTGAGCAATGCTCCCAACTAAAATTTAGCTGCTAAACGGTGCTTCTGTCACTCGTTTGTTCATTCGAGTCCACGTTCGCGCTGTGTTATGGCATTGACTACGCTTTCCTTAAGGTTCGCCGCAGTGGTGTAGCGGTTGCGATGCTCGGTTGCTGGCCCAAAGGTCCCGGGTTCGATCGCGGCCGCGGCGGTCGCATTTCGATGGGTGTGAAATGCTAGACGCCGGTGTGCAGTGCGATGTAAGAGCACGTTGAAGGACACCCGATGGTCAAAAACTTCCGGCACACGGCGTACCGTGGTTTCATAACGTAAAACGCCCTATGTTTTTACGCTATCCGTAGGTATTATAGTGACGTCGTGGCCGCATCGACAGGCGGGAGGCCTCAATGACTCCGTATTTTAATTACATTTGTTTGTACAAAACAACGTACGGTAACATGCACTGTAAGAACCTTTACAGTAACAGGGGCGTGCGCCTTCCTGCATAGGATTACGATGATTAGCACAAGTTTGACCTGAGACAATTTTTGGTACTCGGCTTGGTATTTTCTTGCACCAGATGTGACAAAGCTGCGCCTATTGAGCTGTAGAAGTGTGTTGTCAATCAGTTGCTGCAATTCGCGCCCAAACCACGATAACGCTCGTTTTACGGTCAGGATACCTCAAAAACGTCAAAGAAAGCAAACATGACACACCTGTGGTTAAAGCAGTAGTAAAGCAGGCCTAAGACAGACAGTTTTCCGTCGGCCTCTCTTCCTTCACTTCGAAAAATAAATATAAACACTCTATAGATTGTCTAGAAATAAGTTTACACAGTCTATAGATTGTAAGGGTTGGTTTTTGTGGGATGGACCAAAATGAACTGGTATTACTACTACCAAGGTTAGTAGGTAAATAACCTGGAATGCGTGCACTTAATTTTTCCGATATGAGGAAACGTCAATGTGGACGAGTTCCACGGCATTTCAAAACCCCGTACGCAGCTGCGTACCCGTGCCATAGGTGGCGGATTATTAGCCCTCCGCCGTATTTGTGTTTGGTCGCAGCGTTACGAATTTCGTGTGCCAATATTTGTAGGATGAAGCGCTGTGGTCCATCGGCGAGCGGCCTTCCGTAGCAAAGGTTTTCCGACGCCACTCTAAGCATCGGCAAATCTACTGCTCTTCAGGGTGGAAGGAAGCGTGAGTAAAAAAGCTATAGGCCTGCTCTTGCAAAACTGAACCTAGTGAATAAGCTTCCTTCTCTTTCATGAATAAGCTTCCTTCTCTTTCTCTTCGCTCAACTCTTTGTTCCCATTAGAGTGGTTTTGTAGTTATTTCAAATAGGCAAGGAAGGTGCTTGGACGAATCTTCGAGATTTGCTGGAGCAGCAGGACCGAATAGTTAAATGACGTGTAAGAATTATTCGAATAGATAAAGTCGTCATTCCTATAGACTCTCACTTCATTTCATGCGCTTATACCCTCAAAGTTTTAAAGGTAGCTTAAAAAAGAATACTTTACGGCAAACGTTTTGCCATTTAACAATCTGTTATTTTCGTGTGCCACCTAGGCCCACAAAATATTGTGCATAAGCGCCTTTTGCGCGTCTCTATTCATAAAATGACCGGTTTCCCAATCTGTACATTGGTAATCAGTTAGTACGAAAGAATAAGCCTTTAAGGACATTCATTGAATGACCAATCGGTACGCCCCAACTTGTATGGCCTATCCATATGTCCCTGTCCTCTGATTTCAGGATTTTGCAATCGGTCATTAAAGTGAACCACGCAATCTCCCAAGAAATTGTTCGAAGTATCTGTCACTGTTTATGCTTGCGCGGTGTCCTGTTTCCCTAAATGACCATTAAGCTATCCTTCTTTAAAATAAATTATGTAGGGCCTCAATACATTGTAATTCATGAACTTTGAGTGTCTCTCTTCTATAGGCAACCTGTACTACTAAAGATTCCGCCTGCCACAGCAGCGCCAGGACGCATAGCGTAGAGAGTGAAATGAGCTAAAGTGTGCATGCGCAATGAGCATTTGCCTTCACATGTAGTTTCTCTCCAATAAGTGATACTGGTCATATTGTGAGAGCTACCAGATGTACAAGCACTGCACGACATTAATCATAATCCTTGAGGCGCGTTTTAAGGCAAAAGCCTTAGATGCCTCATCAAACGCCAAATTTCACCGTCAGCGATGGCGTCCCGCGTCGGCGGCGTGTTGCGTTCCGCTGCCTCGGGCCCGAGTGATGCAAAAAATGATCATCCCGAGATTATGTCACCCTATGACGTCACGAAGGCGTCAGAGGTCACCAAAACTTCTGACGTCATTATGACGTCATCACGAGGTCACAGTGACGTTACTTGACATGATGACGTGACCACATGAGATCGTAGATTGGTTACAGTTGATCCGATCACGGACGTAATGCGATACCAAGCGAGGTCTCTCCGATCTTGGAGGCCGTTGAAAACCACGAAGGGTAGCGGTGCAGAATCAATACATCGACTGAGAGGGAAAATAAGGTGGCTTTCGGTTTTGAGTCGTCTAAAAGTGAATGTACAAAAAACCCCGTGAGGTTGTTTTTTTTTTTTTTTTTTAAGTCTTTAATGCCATCTCACTTTCTTCGCACCCTTATCGACCGATGTCGGCGAAATGTGGGTAGCGATGTCACAGCTACGTACCGCCCTCTCGTCAGTGCACGGTGTCAATACTGGACGTCCAACGTACGATGACGACAATAACGAGACACCCCGAACGCCCCATCTCGACATGTTTATTTAGAAAACAGACTGCGCATCAGCTCTTCGTTGTCGCAGAGGCACCAGGATCTACCAGTGTGCAAATAAACACCACTTGTCCAGTCCGGTTTTGCAGTTTCCTTTCCGAATCATGAGTGACCAACCGGCCTTCACCTTCACTCGTCTAAATAAACACCGCCTAACCAAACTCGTCCGCGCTAAGCCGACATCAGCCGTAATGTGGCGATGAAGTAACGTTCCAGAACTCTAGTGCACGTTGCGGCAGGTGCCTTGTAAGAAAGGAAGCTGCGACAGGTAATACGTTCAGCTAAGCGGTCACTGTGTCACAGCCAAACTGAGGGAGGTTGAGTTCGTCCACCGTAATTCCAACACGCACGCGTGTGACCACAGTTATTATTGCAGGTGCACACCATCCTTGTGGAGCTACGTACTGTGAGCCGACAAAAGAAATGTGAACATATAAATCACAGGGGCCTTTCACAAAAGGAACAAGCGCCATAAGCGTGTCAGCCAGCCAGCAAACCGGATATTAAACGAACAATTCTCCTTTCCGGAAGAGCACACGCTTCTACTTCCATTAGAGTTCTGTGGTATCAGCGGCGTGAACCTGGCACACCGGGCACGTGCCCTCCCTGAATTTATTCTTCTTCTCCCTTGGGACACACAGCACAAAATGACACTTGACCACATCTGCCTGCCTGGCCCCTACTTCAGATCAAGGAGGTGAACCCCCCCACCCCAGCCCCGCCAAAAATAATCTCTCTCTTCGTCCCTGCGTGGTATATTAACTTCCCGAGACTTTCAATGGTGACATTAGTCACGACCGCTAAGTCCACTTAATTGTATGGGCATTAGTTCAGTACTGACACCAGGATTGCCTGTAACGACGCAGATAGGTGCAGTTTGTTTTATGAATGAAGCATTCGACATTTGGTAGGTCGTGGAATCTGTGTCTGTTCTCGTTTTGTGTTGTGCATTCAATATGGATCCGTGCGAAGTCGCCCATTAGTCATTGCTGCTTCGTATCGTCGTGTGCGGTGTCATGCTTTGCGGCATGAGTATTAGGCAATGAGTCAGTAGAATAAACCACCAAACCACTCATCATATTTTAGATGCGAAGCAGCTATTTGACTAGGCTGTGTAACGCTGTCCCTCCGTGCGTACGGACGAACGCGCCGCAACGCGCTCCCCTCGCCGCAGGTGTTGGAGCGGTGCCAAGTAGGTCACGCCACAGCTGCGCGTTGACGTCACGCTCCCCTCGCAGTGCGCGCTGACGTCACTCTCTCCCTCGCCTGCCGCGCGCTCGCCGGAGCGCCCGCAGCTGCCGCCTGATGCGCAACGACAAGACCTACGCCAGCCATCACTTCAAACGAATCTTCCAGCGCTCAACGCAGCACCCGCGTTAGCGCCGTTCAATTCGTGACGCCACCCGTGCGCAACGCTGCTGCTTCGCATGCCATTAGGGTTCCCTTTGGGAAGATGGTGTAATTTTTCTTGAGGAGTTCTGTGTGACTACCTTTTTTGTGTGGTTTCTAGTCTATCGAATTGATAATTTAACCAACACCCAATAAATTTACCATCTAGCACCTCAACGCTTTCGATTTAATGGTCATTAGTGTGTGTCTATTAGTATGGCTCCCCTCTTCTCGAACTTGACGCATTAAGAAATCAGTCGTTTAGTCAACGATATGGCTCCTTGAGGCATAACACTTGACGTTTCTGTGTCTTGCTCGTGCGTGGTGTGTTGTGTCCAAATTTACGTATTTAATAATATGTCAACAGAAACTCCAATACCCTCAAGAAGTTCGAACTAAACATCTCTGACATTCCTCTTTGGTGCAGTGTCATAGTGCCTGACCATGCACATCGCCAAATTTATTGTCGATAAAGAAACTGAAATACATTGCAAGTAAATTGCGCACAGGAGTGAGAGTCGGAATATAACATTCGAGAATACTGCCTCGTGACTACACTTAATGGCATTGTTACGCCGTCTACATACACATGCAATTGTTGACGCCACTTGTAGTGCAAGGAAAACTTATCAAATGAATCATTTTATGTAATATCTTCTAGATTGTTTAACTGTGTCCTAATAGAGACATTAGTTTGTTAAAAGGTTTTGCTTGTTGCTACTGATGATCCACGCTGGATTTTCAGCAGTGTGGTTTACTTAAACCTGAAGTCATCAAACGTTTGGGTTGGACACAAAAGCAAGCCGAGGAAGAAGCAGCGGAAGTATAAAGAAGGAAAGATGCTGACGAGAATAGCGACCTAGTGAACAGCAATGTATAAGCGGATGTTCAATTCTGGCGGCTAGATAGGGGTGCGAGATTAGAACCCCGTCGCCTATTCACCGATAACTGTATAGGGGAGGTGCGCAGCAAGAACTTTCGCAGATACAGTGGCTGCAACCAAAACTCCACGTGAGCGGAGGTCTGTATGCGGTAAATGTTGTTAAACATGTCCACCCATTAACGCAACGAGCCGTACAACACATTGTTTCTGTCATCCACACTACTTGCAGTGTTCCCTTGATGAACAATGAGTAAAGTCTCAGCCAGTCCTTTCTAAACAACTCTTGACTTAACCATCGTAGTAAAAGTGCTTCGTGTGGCGCAGCTACTAAACGAGCTGTCAGGGAGGCAGCTCACCAATCTTCAATAAAATACACCGAGTTGTGCGGCGCCGAAGCAGTAGCTCCGTGTCACTGTCGAGAGGATGCTGCCTCTCGCGCCCCCGAACCATAAATACGTCGCCACAGCTGGGATATGCCCGCATGATTCTGTCAAACTTTTCATATCATGTATACCAAATTGAATGTACCTAGTAGCTGCGCATAAAACTCATTATGCGATATCCCAATTGCAGGTCATTTTAACATCAAAGTGTTGTATGTTGGAGTTCACCCAATCTTCACTGACGTATTTCCGTCACGGATATGACGTTGGTAAAATGGAACTTAACGTATGACAAAGAAAACTAGAAAAAACTTTCAATGAAGCGAATCTTCTGGTAGGAAACAAACCCATGCCCTCTCGGTCCGCGACGATAGGTGCTAGGCGATCGGCCCCAACAGCGCCACCGATGCAAATGTACGAGGCTCCTCAAACGTTCCTTATATCTTCCCCTCTCCCCCCCCCCCCCCCCCCATTTTCTCTCCTATGGTGTTCCTTGGTTTGCGAGGCGGGGCCGCCGTCCGTGAGCGGTGATGTCATGTACTGCATCATGACACTAACGGGTGCTGATAGAGAGCGGTTTGATGACGAAGCAGTTCGAAAACTGTCCGATGCCAGCAAAGGAACGGTGGCGGCGCTAGTATCGAGGATGCGCCCGAAACTTTAAAAGTTACGTGCTTTGCCTTTCGCGTTGTGTTATCCTGTGATGCCCCGTTGTCAGAGTCGCCCTTAAACGCCCATAAGGTATCTATTCGTAAATACTGATGCAAGATTCTTTGAAAGTGCTATTTCTTATCCAAAGAACACAATGCAACGTCAAAAATTTTCCTTATACAACGCTATATTAACATTATTAGGGTGGGAATATACTTCCCTATGGGCCTTTGGCAGAACCGCACCTGTGGGGGGAACTTTGAAATCTTGGTACGGCAAGAACGTGAACATTGCTCGCAGAGTAAACACTCTTCAACCTCTTGTCATTTTGTTCACTTAAACGACACCAGCAACCGTTTGAAGGTTCATGGTACTCTAGGAAAATGTAGTACAGGTGAAAGCGGCACTTGGCCTGGTACACCTAAAGGCTTTTCGGTCCCGTTGGAAGGCCTTCAGGGCACGTGCGTTGCTGCCTTTTATTTTCAACATTATCCCTTCAAAAATTGCCCCAGCAGCCAACGCCTTGCTTTGCAGTCGTATGGTCAATGTGTATTGCATCACCATTCGAGCGAGCAATTATGCATAATGGTTTGTCCTTGTCATCATCTTCCTCACTGTCACAAAAGTTGTTTGCATCATCAGGATAAAGAAAAGTGCAAATCTAGTGCTTCTTCAACTTTCGAGAGCGTTTTCTTTTAGAGAAAGAGAAAATCGCTGTCACATATTGGAGGCGACAAGAAAAAATACGATGGAAGAAGAGGAGGACGAAGCGGTAGTTATAAAAACGAAGGTGACGTGGACAAAGGGGCCCTGGGTGTTCCATCGTGAGCGCGTGAGCTGGACACGAGCGTCGCCGGCCCGTGTTCCGGGCGCTCCAGCTCTCGTTCTACGGCATCGCACCGTAGACTCCGGCTGGCCAAGGACCGGAAGGCAAGCACGAGGACCCGCAGCGGCCTGGGAGCGCCATCGGCTTGTGCACCGAGCGTCCCATCCGACGGCACCGCACCGTAGGCCTCGCCTGAGCCAGTTCCTGAGAGACGCTGGCCAGCTCAAGTACCTGCGACGCGCAGGTCAGTCACCTCCAAGCTCTCCAACCTCAACTACTACGCCAGTGCGCGTTCCCTACTAGAGAAGGACGACGACCCCGACTCGGACGCCAAGGTTAGCGCCAATGCCCCGCAACGCCTCGCCTCATCATGAACCGGCACACGACGCCATGTGTAAGCGACGAACGCTTCATACTTTCTAGCTGATACTTTCCTTTAAGTTTGTATGATAACTTTGTTTAGAGGTTTGTTCTATCTTTGTGTGTGCCTTTTTCGCGTTTGGGTGTGCTTTGCTTTAGTGTGCAATTAAACATGCTTGTGTTTAACGATCTCGCCTCGTGCGTTCCTTCTCGTCGACCGGTGTCCGGAGATCCGTGACAATCGCATACTGTGGATTGGCATCGCGGAAGGCCCGTAGGGAAGTATATTCCCACTGGACAAGCACAATTCAAATGTCAATAACATGAGTTCCTCGTTATATTGGGATCTAAAAGTTGACCAGATAATAGCCCTACACTTCAGGCATTCAGTGAATGCATTTTCTGACCTTTCTCACTGCAGCAAGTACATTCATCTTCGAATTATCGCAGCTGGTGCAATCTCGCGTGACGAACTCCCGCTGAGAGAGAAAAGTGTCGGTGGCTCCAACGGAAACTATGGGCCCTCGTAGCTGCTTGCGTTAGAGTCGCTAAAATTTTGTCCAGTTGATTCTCAAACATCACTTCAGATGTAGCAACCATCTCAGGGTGGAGGACTTTAGAGTATTGGAAATAGAGGCGTTTAAACTTGATGGGAAATATATTCCCTACGGGCGTTTAAGGGGTAGAGCAGCTTCCTCATGGATCACCGAAATTTCTCCGCCGCTTACTGTTTTGACTGCCATAGCACTGGCTTGTAGAACTGCGGCAGTATGCGCCGCAGAAAGGCAACGGCATCCACGGGCGAATGTCGCGCCTTGCTGGAGCGAAACACAGGCGAGCGAAAAGCCGTCGTGCGTTCGCGGCTCAAGCAGCGAACCTCTCCATGACACGTTCCTTAATTACAGTGTGGTACTGTATGCGGGAGCGCTGGAGCAGGTTACCCTATTACAAGGGGGGCACACATTTTGCCGTTTCTCTCCTCAATAGACACCGCTTTGAAGGAATGTGTTTCGAGTAACTGTGTTCATTATGTGATTGTTCGTGCCATCTTTGCGCGGGGGACTCACCATATTTTTTTTGTAATTTCTTTATTTCCATTGCAAAAATTCTTATGCAATGGCAGGGGCCAAGAAAAAAGCTGCTCTGGGCAGCTTGAGGAGCTCTTGGCCCCCGTTCTCTATGTCCTGGTATATCCTAAAAACTTCGTCGAGCGGGAGATGTGCTTCTAAGCGTCACCGTAGATGTGTCTACGTCGAACGGTGCTATAGCTGCCAAACACCAATGGGCAATGTGATGCTCCGATATATCGCGGCACTAGTTTCAAGCTGCCTGAATTTTTATTCAGTGCTGTTTCTTCGGCGAGTTGGAAATTCATGTTGGGAAGGGTAGCGCTTCCGTCTGTGTGTCTGTGTGCCTTCCATTAGTCCATGTCTACTAGCGCTACCCTTCCAAACATAAATTTTATTCAGTCTTTCAAACTCGCCTTCGTCGTTGTCTTCAAGTCGGTCATTGTTAATCAGACAAAAAGGCAGATGGGAAAATAAAGGCTTGGTTTCGCGTCAAATTCAGCGGCAACATTGAATTATCACATAAAATATGAACAATTATTCAGACTAGAAACTGTGGCGATACCAACAGTTTTGATGACATAGCTTGCAGTGGGATATTTTTGTAGTAGCACCCGGTGAACGACTCCTCCAATGTGGCAATGACTAGATCAGATTGAATGCTTGATCAGGTAGCACTGTGTCACAAAGAAAAAAAGTCATGGCAGCTACGCATTATTGCATGGTGCCAAGCCTGAAGGAAGTGCGCAACTGGGTAGCCTTCGTTGTTTCTCTTTCCTTTTCTCTTTTTGTTTCTTCACTTGCTTTCTCTTCCTCTCTGTTTCTTGTATCTGTTTAGTATGTTGCTTAAAGTATCTCGTATAAACATACCGTGCTCTGGAGACCATATCCTCTAACGCCACGCTGGCGCTAGCGTTATATTACTAAGGCTCGGTAAGTAAACAGCGCCGATTCCACTAACCGAAAAGAGTGTCGCAACCGCTTTTATGCAGTCTTTCGTCTTGCTATATTTTCATAGGAGCTCGAGATTGAAGTGGGTCAGCCGGTTTGCTCACTGAAGTTTGCGCCCCAGGCAGGATATTTTTTTTTTCTGGCGGGAAGCGGCCATAATCCGCGCAATACATCCGGCCGAAGAAGGTCGGTGGGTCTTAGCGAGCGCCAACTTCGAGAGAGTTTATTTTGGTCGCGATAAGCCGAATTGAGCTCACTCCACACCCGTTCCCGTGAAACGCTGCAAAAATGGATACGCAAAACAAACATCAAGACTCGCTCACGCTCCACGAAAACTAGAGTGTGCGTTACGCTTTTCTGTGAGCCCACACTGGCCACGTATATCACTTTCCTCCATAAGACGTTACTTCATCTTTAGGTGCCATGACTCCTCGGTGAGAGTGTAATGATTTCCAAAAAAGAGTTCATGCGTCTCTATAAACAGAGTCGTACACGTGGCATGACGGGACTCGCAAAAAGAGTCAAAGGACATTTTTGGCGCGTACCTGAATGACTGACCGCTATGTCGACATGACAGCTCGAGCATCCTCCGGAACCTAATTTATAGAACTTTATAAACTATTCTATTACCCCAGAGAATTCACCTTAGTCATTCGTGATTGTTCAATGCAAAAAAAAAAAATGTGTCATTGTGTGATCTTCGGCATTAGACCTAGGCCAGCAGCCAACTGTTTTGGATCTGATCTCGCCTAACTCTATATGTTATGAGGGGCTTTGAAGGGCTTAACGTCGTAAAGTCCATTGTACAATGTAGGTCGGGGGGCTGCTCAGCGATGAAATCCAATTTGATGCAAAGCTAAGCGAACATGGGCATGGTTTAGCACAGGAGGAACCTCCTCTTTGTTCGACCACATGCATGTCTCCAACCTCACTCTTCTGATGCCTCCGCTATACAATGCTATCCTCTCCCTCCTCCTTTCCCTCGGCCTCACTCTTCCTCTTCCTTTCCATCTACTGCTATACTATACCATACGTATGACATAGTGCGTATTTTTTTGTGTTTTGACGCGTTCAACCACTTCCCCCCTTTTAGCTCGGCTTTAGCTTGTCCGCTGTAGAACGTACGTGAAAAGGAATTCGGCCACTCGAGGGAGGCAAGCGGTTTCTGTGCTGTATGTTGTCTCAGCGCGAAGTGGCTAGAGCGCAGCATGTAGAAGGACATAGGAGCCGTTTGGTGATCTCTGGCGAGAGAGCACACGGGCCAGCGCTCGGGCCCACGCCTCTATCGTCAAAGTTCACGCATGCTCCTCTAGCGACGCAGCCCGCCCTCTTCCTCCGTCCTCCATACCTTTTCGCCCGAGAAAAGAAAGGCAGGAAGTTTCCTCTCTGCTTGAGGAGTAATCGGATGGCAGTCCTCGCACGCAGGGTGATGTGATTGCATGCGCCCTCCGTGCGATGGAAAGGGCCGTCACGCTTCACCTTTGCTTCGGCCGCGTTCGTCGCCCCGTTCACGTGCTTTTAGCCGCGGTTAGAACACCTTATCGATTTGGACTTTCACTAAGAAGCGTTCGGACGCGAGCTCGTTGGTAGGAATTCATCTATGTCATTCTTCCTGACAAGGAATACAGCTTCCTGCAGCAATCTTAACGATGCACTCATCGGCTTTGATCTGCAGCTATCTTCCTTTCAACCTCCCTCCGCCCCCCTCCCCGCCGTCTCCTTTCATGCGATAAATATTTGTGCACGCACAAAGAAAGCTTTGTTGGAAGTCAGTGCCCGTCCTCGAGTGAAGTTTCCTTCTCCTGTTTAAATTTGCGTTGTGTTTTTATCGTTGGACTTTATACCGGACATTACTCCGACGGCGACGGCATAAACACCCCGAGAATGTTCTTATAATTGCTATCGATAAAAGATACTAGGAAAAGCTTGAACCGAACACATTCGTAACCTGTATCAAAAAAGTGTACTGAATAGTGGGCGCTGCAATACATGTCGGAAAAGACTTTCCAAATGAGAGCTCAAGGGCATCGATGATTGCAAAACAAGCGAAAAAAAACCACACGCAGAGAGCACACAGGGGATCTAATAAGCTGGCTGCCTCCTCCATACTCGGATATACCTGCAGCTTCTGTTTCACGCCGTTTGTAAAGCCAAGCTCTTTGTAATGTTTTCTGTGATTTTGGGAGTAGTTTAACATCGAAACCGTAGTTTGGAGATTGTTTTGTTTACACTCATCTGTGATTTATTTTTGCATTGATGGATTTGCCTAACGGCATGTTATTTGCGAAAGCTTTGATTGTGTCATCTTTGTGCGGTGCAATCAGTTCAGTCTTTCTCTGCATGACCAGCAAGGCAACTTTTACACACACATTTTTTTATGGAAAAGTTTCTGTATGCATTATACAGCTGCAGTCTACTTATTGAATTGTTCGCGCAGGAAAGTTCTACGCAAGGCAGCAGAAAACTAATAATTAATGTCCGCGATGTATAAAAGCATCTATATTCCAGCCACTAAACGGAATAAATCAGAATTCCGTATTTCCAAAGGGATTTCCTATTGCTCGCCATTTGCTTGCCCTGTATCGTGGTTTTGGGACGTTAAACCCCAGATATTGTTATTATTATGCTTGCCCTGTATTCCATCAATACGATATTGATAGGTCACCCTGAAAGTGTTTACTTTGGAGCATCCTTTGGAGCATCCTGCTTTGGAGCACACTTATGAACGAAGTCACTTCTGTTCTCCATGATGTTACAATATACTTCAAACCTTAAACTTCAAATTCATCAGCGTAGACACAATCTACTTAACCAGTTTGCAAAACATGAACTTTCATCGATAACCTCATAATGCTCTCCTTGTATGATAGGGGAGCTTTGGATACTTTTGGAAATTTTGAGTGCAAACTTCGGGTAGGCATCTCACTTAAAAACGTAAGCCAATTCTTGCAAAACCATAAACAATGACAGTCGAGGTAAGACCAAAGGAGAAAGATTTTGCAAACACTAATTATTTCATTTAAAAAATCTTAGTTACAATTTATGCTTCTAGCAGGGGGGATACTGAGGTACATCGGTTCCTTTAATACTTAATTTCACTGAGAACAAAGTCGCTAACAGGGGCAGCTCCAACAGCTATGCGACTCTGGAGATAAGTCACTTTCTGGTGCTTCGTTAGACAGAACGCCATCGCTAGACGGCTGAGTACTCCGAACATGGCATCTAAGCCTTCAGATACGCCAAAGCACTTGAGTTACATCATGCACATCTCAAAGACATGTGCGGTAGTTAAATTTAGCTGATGAACGTACCCTGTAGATTGCTTAGACGAGAGAACGTGTGCTTTGTATCTGCCCTGCTGTATCTGTTACGTATTTTAAGCACATTATTAAATTCTCATAGTTTTTAGTACACCAGTGTGGAACCTTCAGTGCATGTGACAAATTCTGCACGAAAAGTGTTTGTGTGTCATCCTCGAAACAAAGCGATTGTATGTGAATTTCATCTTAAGTCGTGTTACCTGCTGAAAACTCGCGTACAACTAGTCACCAAGATACCAAAGGCGGAAAGCTAATCTTAGCGCATTCGTGTCGTACGAGGAGAAATCGTAAACATAAATATCACGAATTTCTCTCCATTTTGAGCGAAAAATAAAATATCGGCCGGCGTTATCACAATGCTGCCGCACCTAGAATATTACGTTAATAACTGTTGCAGAATATTTGAAATGAAAAAAATAAAGGCCTTGCTGTTGATTCTTGATTAGAAAGTTGCTACAGCAGCACGTTCAATATAAGCACAGGGTTTTGATGATCAGTTGGTATATGAAGCGGACTACTTCTAAATATTACATTGCGTGCGCCAGCTACAAAGACTAGCTCCATGGGCCCATAAAAAGACCAGCATGACCTCAATAACTCGTCAACGTCAATTTTTTGAAGGATCTACTACAGACCAGATTGATTTTCTTCCTTCTGCCATTAGAGCAAACAAACAAAGACTAAATAAATAGCCCGCAGCTTGGAAGGACAAATAAGACATGTAATCAATCCAACCACCTAAACTGCACCGGCAAACTACGCGGTTCTTCTCGTTCACCTAGCTGCTGGTTGTGACATGCGGGTATGTGCGAGTCAACGGCTCCTCGAAGAATGGTCCCTGCACTATGATTGCTAGATAAACTGTCTCGCTCCCCCCCCCCCCCCCTCCGTCGGCGAAAATGCGAGCTGGCGGTGAAGTCCACTGACGGATGTCTGCGTGGAACGCACCCCAAATATTGGAAAGGGTTTTTAGACTCTGCGCTGTTGACATTGAACCGTGTGCACTCCGTGGATGTCTGAGCTTTGTGTCCGCAGAGTTCTTCCTGCGCACACGTGGCTAAGAGGTCTCGTTAATAAAATTAAAGCAGTAGTGTAGGCAGCGATTCCACAAGCTCTAGATAGAGCTGCAATTATGACAAAGAAAAGGGCTAGGACTGAATTAAAGAAAAGAACATTTGAGTTATTTGTCCCTTCGGCACGAGATAGTGCACACCAGGAGAATTGTTTCTTTTTCGCTCTTAAACGAATAGAACCCGAACCGAAGAGTTAAGTGTAACCGCTTAGATATTCTTTTTTTTTTTTGCAGAGCTGTGCGTCTGTACATTTCATGTTCCGTGGCCAAATAATGCACGAAAATAACATAAACATGACGTTACCGATATTTGATAAATGACAGTGCCGCTATCACGTCTTCATAACTGGTGCCTTTGGAAGGCAGGCATGGCAGTAAAGGTTGAAGGTAATTTGTGGATGATGGACTTATATTACAGTAATGACAAAAAATTTCTTGAATACGGAGTATCCCAGCGGCAGTGACATCCCACGTTCAAGAATTCTTCCTCACTCTAGGCTACTCTTAACTTCTGCCTCCTTTCGATTCCAGTAATGAATAATCTCGATGAAATGGCTGATAGGAAGTTTTGGATCTCCGCTGGTTGGTCTCTCTTTAGCACACTGGAAAGCCGAGTGAGCTGCGAAGACATGTACGAACGAACACAAACGTCGTGTATTGCTATATATAATTATTCTTGATTAATTCTTTGTAACGTTCGGCTTCTAGTTGTTTCGTTATTTCATTATATGTTCACGTATATTTTCTTTTTATGGTAATCCGTACTTGGCATGACAACTTTTTAGTTTTGCTACGTTGATTTATACTCTGCCGTTATTTTTACATTCGCAACTCATCGCACTGTCTACAGTTTCTGACAACCACTAACAGGAGGACCCCCCGACAGCTTTTGTCTTGAAACAAGTTTATCAAAATAAAGTCACAGTTTCACCGGCAAGGGTGAAGCAGTGAATGCTATAGTAACAAATTCTAATGTTAATCGAAGTGAGGCTGGCAGCTAACTCTTTTGGATCCGATCTCACGCAACTCTACAAAATGCTGATATAAGAGCATACGGCCGCTCCAGGGACATTGTTCGCACAATGTCCTCGCGTTGAGAGCGGAGCACGCAGGAGCCAACCGCCGGCTCTCGGCTGCTCAGATTGCGAGATAACGCGTGCGTAAAACCAAAGGTCGCAGTGGCTGCATGAGGGACAACCCTCCCCCCCCCCCCCCCTCGCGTCTTTCCGCGCTTGTTAAAGGCGCACGGGGCGTTTCCTCTCCTTGTGCATTCCCCGGGCTCGTCGAACAGGCGGGGGGATCTTATCGCATACGCCTCGGAGCGACGGAGGTGGGCCGGCGCGTTTGATGTCCGATTCAGTGGCGTTTGTCGCCCCCCGCTCCCGCACTGTTACCCGCGGGTATTTTTCTTCGTGGCTTTTACTTATATATATATATATATATATATATATATATATATATATATATATATATATATATATATATATATATATATATATATATATATATATATATATATACATATACGGGACATAACGGCAAAAATCAGCCAAGAATGTCCATATAATTGCTATCGCAATAAAAAAGTTAATAAAAGCGTTGTTGTCGCCATATCTCGGGTGACGACTAGCTCTCCATTTGGTTGTTAAGCTAAACAGTTTACAATTATATATATATATATATATATATATATATATATATATATATATATATATATATATATAAGGAACAAAAAGAGAGTACGACGCACGTTGGTTTTGCACGGTATTATTTCTGACGTTCGGCTGGTGGACCAGCCTTTGTCAAAGTAACAACTGTTACTTTGACAAAGGCTGGTCCACCAGCCGAAACGTCAGAAATAATACCGTGCAAAACCAACGTGCGTCGTACTCTCTTTTGTTCCTTATTCTACCGGGGCCAGCGTTATTTCCTTGCTGCAACTATATATATATATATATATATATATATATATATATATATATATATATATATATATATATATATATATATATATATATACATACATACATAATCTTTTCGCCGTTAACACTGTTACAGTTGTATGTTTTCAGGCGCACACACCTTTTACCAGCGAAGCATTCGATGATTCTGCTCATGATTACAACGTAACAAACCCAAAAGATAGACTACGACATGCTCCGTGTCAACCTTGTGCAAATAATGTCCTCCCTTCTCGTCCTTGTCTTACTTTGCGGTAATTATCACTTCATTTCTTACCAACAAGGCCAAATTTCTCCCGCTGCACAGCAAACGGGTTTGAGCCTTTTTGGGAGTTTTGGGCCCGGCTCTTAACTTGCATCCTAAACGTACTACGCAAAACCCCCCTACCAAAGGAGGTTTTAGGGGGGTACGCAGGGCAAGATGGCGGTGCCTGTTGAAACGACAGCCGTCCACTTCGAATCTTTCTAGCCGTCGGCCTGCATTATTAAACTCATTCATTCCCAAATAATGCTGGTATTTGATTTAGATTTGAGTAATGAGGCTTCGCTAAGCGTATACTGCCGATAAAACAGCTCCGTTTTCGAGATACACAGTCGATTTGCGGTGCAGAAGGCTTAACAAGGTTTGTTTACAAAGTAAACGGAGTCAAAAGAGGGAATTAAGGAGGTAACTTTGGTGTTTTTATTTAACTCATTTCGGGGGCTTGAACGGAGTTCAATGGAAGTTTTTCTGCTTCTTTTGAGGGCTTTTAAAACGCCCCTTTATACGCCCCCCGAGAGAGGGCGACAAAAAAAAGGTATTTCAGGCACTATAGTAGCGTTTTAGAGACATTTCTTGCAACTATTCATAGCTAGGACATACTAGAAAATAGACATTAATGTATTCATGCACATACATGACATATGCATACAAGCACGCACGACACAGGAATCGAACTCGCGACCACACGCACTGAAAGCAAACATCATATCCATTACACCACAACGCCACCACTAGCTTGAGCAGTTTTTCACGGGGGGTATATATCTACGAAGCGGCTACTAACCCGTCGGCGACACCTCGAACTTTTGTTCTCGTAGCATCGGCATGTGTTAGCGCTTTCGCAAGGCCAGTACATAAACTCAGGCGCGTCACGAAGGCCAAGGTAAACACCTTCAGCTTCGAACTATTCGGTTCGTCGTGTCGTGCCGCTAGAAAAATTGTAAACGTGTGCCCTCTTGAGTGCTTCGACACTGTTTCACTCGCCCGAAATTCGTGGATACCAGCGTGACAAAAGGTATCCTCAGATGGCCGAAGATATGTGCATTCCATGGGCGTATGATGTGGAGCTATCTTCGTCGTTTCTGCCGCGAGCTGCACGCGTCCCATGGCAGCGGCGTGTTCTGAGCTGTATGACCGCCTGTGTTTTCATTCATGGGGTGTGTGCCTCCCGCCGCACGGAGGCCCTCAGAGACGAGGACGAAACACTGAGCAACACATCTTTATCATTTCAAAACACTGTCAGCGGCCCCTAAGCGCGAGCCGCAAGCGTGCCTGTGTCCATCGTTCTCGTCATCCACCGGCGCGCTCACCGCTACGACTCCCATAGCATATAAAAGTTACTCACGCAGATGCCCACAAGCGTGCGCAGGGTGCCTCTTCAGGTGGAAAGGGGGGAGGGGACGAAGGCTCGTCGCTGCGCCCACCCTCCCTATTAAGTCAGTGCACGGGGCAGACTCTCCCCCCCCCCACCCTCCCCGTGTGCACGCCTATGCAGATGCCTGAGTTACAAGGACATTGTAACGCGCCTACACTAAGTACATTTATTGCGCGCGTACTCTCACGAGCCAAACGGAGGTGCAGCAGCGCCTTCAGATTAGCTGAACGATAATCTACATCCACAATTAGCACTTATTCGCAACTCGCACTTTCGCGGGGCACACAGTGATTCTCTAACTCAAATTCAGTATTTAGTCGCTTTCACACTCGGAGACAACCTACAACCGTACTACTGTAATGAAGAAGAGAGAACAAAGAGACAACGCCCTCGCCTACAATCTTACTACCTACAATCTTACTACAATGACTACCTACAATCTTACTAATTAACTTTCATTGTTAAACATCACACAAATGCATTAAAGCAAATGTGTAAGCATGCCCCAATGTCAAGTACAACCACCGCAAATTAGCGGTGACAGGTCTCCCGTTAAATAAAAAAGTTAATGCACATGCACTTCGCTCTTGTGAAAGTTCATGTGTATGTGGCACTCCTCTTGCACAGATGATGTAGCAAGAATAAAAAAAATGTAGTATTGCCGTCTTCTTCAACGAAACAGCTGTGATAAGAATGATAAGAAAAACAGTGTTTGCAATGTTTTATTGGAATCAAAACAGTAGCAGTTCTCATGTCAGTGTAAGCATATGTATATTTCCATCTTCTTGCACAGAACCTACACCCAATACAAAACACTAAGAACGTATACAGTACACCCCAAGCACTATATATAATTCACAACAGTAAAGCAACATGAAAGTAGTGTGCAAATCTCATCATAATGCACACTGACATGTGCACTTCACAGTGCTAGTATGTAAACACAGTCCAGAGAAATGGGATCTACAAGGAACTTGGTGTCAGCCTGCACATGAAGGCAACTAAGTTAGTACAATAAGGCTAGCATTACTTTTAAGAAATATGCAACCATGCAGGGAGGCATGTTGGAGATTTTAATTGAATTAGTTTGCCCTATGGCATCAAAACATGTCATACATCATCATACAGTTCGGTTTTCTGCAGAAAAGTCCAAAATAGACCTGTGGTGTTGATTGTAGATCCACTTACCACAATTTGTAAAGGCGTTCAGCCATGCCAGCAAAATGACAACATTGCATTCATATATGGCTGCACATACTTCCTCACAAATATCTGAAAATGAACGCAGTGTTCTAGAAATATACTTGGGAATGTGTTGCCATTATCACACAACTGCAATATACTAATACTTTTATTATACATAATTACTACAGCTATGTTTACAATATTCCCATGCCAGCCACTGTCATCTGCAACCTAAAAAGTTCACCTTTAGTTCTTCACTTCATGGCATGTGCATAATTACCACATTGAAAGTTAATACCACTACCATGGCTGCAAAGTCAACTTGAAATTAGGCAATCACATGCCTAAAATTAAAAATTTCCTACAAGTAGTGGCTGGTGGCTTGGCATATTGGATGTGGTTGAATAGAATTTGACCACGAATCTATAGAGCCTGTAAAGCAGTCAGGAATTGAGTTCGTAGTTAAAGTGTGAAAACAAAACAGCAACACACATAGAAATAGAAATGAAGGGAACAGGACAACACAGTATTAGCAACCGAAATTTAACACGTGTATGGCGTTTTTAGTCACGTTCATACTCATTCTGTGAGTGCATGGTTCTTGATTTTTGTAATTTTTTCGCACTAAGTGTGTATATCTTTCTGTGGTTTGCATTACACTTCAGGTCCTCGTTAGTGTAGAGTGAGGCACAGGGGAGTGTTCCCAAAATACAGTGTCTTGTACACAAACAAGTGGGTGAGCAAGTCTTGCAGCTTTGCCAGAAATGTCTTCCTGAAAATAATAGAAGTCCATTAAGCTTTCCATATCCAGAAGTATGAATGTCTTGGCAAAGACTCACACTTGACTATACTATTGCAGACCTTTAAACAGAACACAAAACAAATGCAATAGTGAGATGCTGCTAAGTAGTTTCTTGTGAACTTTTCACTTAAAGTACAGAGGGCAAAGAGTGCACAACTGCAATGAAATGCGAAGCAGCACCAGAAGTGTACTTTTGTCCTGTGTACCATCATTCAAGTAGTTTTAGCTGTCAGTGAAGTTAGCATTGTAGTGTGAAGGGGTGCAAATTTTAGTATGATTAACCTTGGAGTTAAACGGATTTCAATGGAGGCGTAACTGCTTGAGGCCCATGTACTTAGCTTTAGGTGCGTATTAAAGAGCCCCAGGCGGTCTAACTTTCCGAAGTCATCCACTAAGGCGTCTCTCATAATCGTATGGTGGTTTTGGGACGTTACGCACCAACAGTTATCACTTACAACACATGCAACACTAGCTTCTTCATCAACCACAGCTGTTCTGTTTAGGACTGAAGATTGGGCGACTTGGTATTGATTCATGGCAAAATTAAACAGTGCACTTGTAATGACGATGATAGAAGACGTGGACAAAGTACCAGCCTGTTTACCTTGGCAGAAATTGTGTCAACAGTCAGAATACTGTGTGCTGATCGTAAACACTATGGCAACAAAAAGTAAAACAAAATAACCAGAGGGAAGGAACAAGGTGATTCAACAACGAGGTTCAACAGATCCAGCTGACTTATATCAATGTGATTAAATTAGCCTTGCACAAGTGACACATCTCCTAAATTCCATAAATATGCACATGTAACCTTGGCAAGTTCTAGTGCTGATATGTGACTAATGAAGTGACCATACCATAAAATGCATGTGCTTCAGCAAACACACTGTAACTAAGCCCATGTCTTACACATCATATGGCCATCATAATGTGTCATTAACAGGACTTATTCTTTCTAGCTAAATGTATACAAGCTCATGATGTAAATGCGCCTTGATATGCAATTTAACTTTTTGTGTAGGAGACGGACAAAGTGCCCAAGGCAAAATTGTCGTCAAAAAGTATTCTTACTTGCTCATAATCTGCGCATGACAACAGAATAAATAGAAAACAAATCTGGCCTTAATGCACGTTTTACCACATGACAGCGTGATAACAGCTGTCTTTTTTTTTTTGCTTCAGTGTATACCCCCTGGAAGCACTGCTTCATTCATGCTTTATCGCAAGCAAGGAAATTATGTCGTACAAACATTCAGTTTTAAGGCGCACTCGCTTGAATTGCCTGGCCACGCCAAGCGGTCAGCCAATTCGAAACACGTATCACACATCGTTGTTATGCGAGCTTAATGGCCTTTCTTTTTTCGCTTTTCATTGCACTCTTGACGCGACGCAATATGCAGAACAGCACCTACTGCTGCCCAAGCGACAAGGTCGCGCAAACAGAGGAAACATAAGTATTACGTACCATTTGTGTTCCTGAATGTGCCGCGAACGCGGCGCGCCCATCAGCTGCTGCTCGCTTGAGTCACCGGGCCATTGCCACACCATTGCACACGCAGTGCATGTTGCACTGTCGTCAAACCACACATTTCACGTCCCGCGACGAGAACACAGTAAGGCTGCCGGCATGAAATGTGCACACATGATCGACGCATAGCAGGGTAGTTGAAAGGCGTCCTTCACAAAACCGACGTTATCCCATGACGGCTTCGCTTCGCTATCACTCACGCACGCCGCTGGGGCCAGCCTGCGGTAGTATTCGCTGTCATTTCGGAACTTCTCGCGTTTCTCGCGGTTCTCTTCCCGCGTTTTTTTTCTTTTTGCTTTCTTTTTTCCCCTCCGCGCGAGCATGCGTGCGATGATTCCTCTCTTATCGCCGCCGTTCGAAGGTCAAGGGCATTTTTTTTTCGCCTCGTCCCTTTCAGAGCAGCCGCTTGAGGAGAGTCGCGTTTTTTCTTTCGTTTCTCTTGTTTTTCTTTTTCTTTTTTTTTTTTTTGCGCCGGGATTTTTGAACACCGGATCTTATTCTGTGCGTTGAGGCACACCGCCTGTGCCCAATTCGTCATCAAAAAGGGTATACTGAGTGTGCGTGCTGTGCCGATAGGCCACATCGAGGGTGTACACGCTCCTACTTTTAGTTTAACTTCGATTTGATGGTAAAACAACATAAGCGAAGTTATTCTGTGGTCGAAATGCCTCGTGAACCCGAGCCCAGTGGTAGTGTGCATTCTGTACAACAATGTGCATCAGTCGACGAGACGAAGAAATCGTTGATTAGCACGTTCATGAATTTATTTAGCACTTTGAGAAACACTTCTTTCGCCCGCGCCGTTGCATACATGCCCGCCAGCACTGAAGGCACTACAGCTTCGGATAAAATAAAGGGAAGATACGCCCGAGAAAGTGAAATAGGAGTTTTCTGTTCTTGAACTCCATTTGACAAAACGGCGCCAGATCGTGAATTTACCTCCTTCCTTCCACCTTTTATCCCCATAATTTCTCAAGGAAGTAAAATTGAGGACTCAGAACTTTATTACACCGATCTTAATACTCCCTAAGGGAGTACGGTCCCAAATGAAGGTATTATTAAGCCCTTAAAACGCCCAATTCGGCTAGTTTGCGTTTACAGTGTGGGCTTGTGCAAATAACTGAGCCATCTCAAGTCTTGCCCTCAACAAGCTGGCCGCTTGGAATGGTTTCTAAGACATCTTCGACATATAAAAAGTCACTGCAGAGAGGAAAATTAGGAAGAAATGTAAATGATGGTTGTACAGTCCCATCACATTGTTTTCAAGCTCTAAAGATGTTCTCCTTGTTCAGAAGTTTATCAGGAGACACTAACGCATGGCTGCTCTTCCCGCTTGACTCGAGGCATTGTCCGCGTTGTGTACATTACGCCTCGAATCCAGCAGCGAGCGCTGCTGGACGCAGTCTTATCTACACCTGTCTAGCGAGATTAATTCACCAGTTTTAGGGGTAGAGGCCTTCGATAAAAAAAAATCACAGCATATCCGCGGAGTCAATGATGATGAGTGGGCGAAGCTCCGGAGGTACATCATGAAAGACGTGATAGTGGTTGGTTGCATGTGGTCAAACGATATGCATGTGAGACCATATCGCGATGCCATGTGTTGTATGGCATCGCGATCGTTATCGTCATCAGTGTCATCGTTATGACGCATAGTGGGTACATTCCATGTGGTGTGCCGTGATGGCAGCGTCATCGTCATCACGAGGTGGCTACTACGTACTACAAACTACAAGGGACGCACGACCCACGGCATAAGGAGCTTCGCCCCTAAAACTTGGAAGATCCCTCGTGCCGTGAGAATCAATGATATGCAATCAGACATGCAATCATTTCTACCATTTCAACTTACCGCTAAAATAAACCATTGGTCGCTTTTTACGTAACTGCTGTGTGTGTGGTTTTTGATGTGCGGGCATGTCGTAGCCAAAGGCTCATCGAAATTGGGTCCCCGCGCTGTGATTGCTGTATAAATTGCCTCACTGTGATGGAATTTACCAGGTTTTTGGGCCCAGGACCGCTAGCAAAGGAATAATCGAGCCACGAGTGCACACACACACACACAAATATATATTTGCAGACAAAGGCAAATGTTAAGAAAGTATGAAAAAAGATAGTCTGTCGCGTATAGTCCTAGGCTAAGTGCGCGGCTGAATTAAAAGTCTCTCGCCGTGTTCATCTGGGAGGCCTGTTGGACGCTGATCGTTCGGGACGGCGCGCCTCTGGTTCCTCAGCGGGAGTCGGCCCACTCCAGGACACGGCAAGTCTTGCGCAGCTGCAGCAACATGGTAGTGGTTACTTGGCAGCTCAGCAGCCACCACGTTCGTCCCGGCAGCACACGGGGGTCGTGCCAACCACCTTGAACGGCTGCCGGAACAGCGGCCCACAGCAAACCGGAACTCTCGGCAGCTCTGGACGGCAGCGGGAACCACGGCACCTTGCCTGGTCCCTGGCCAGTCGCCCAGCCGGAGAGCAGGCCTCGTTCTCTGGTTGCCCAGCTGTCAGAAACGGCAGCCGGAACAGCAGCGCATTACCCGGTCCCTGGGCCAGTCGCCCAGCCGGAACCCAGGAACAGCCAGCTCCTCGAGGACGTCACCAAGTTCCCCGGACCGGACGTCCAGCCGAGAACTGCCTCGAACGCTGCTCCGCCTCGGTCGCTGGTCTGCCTCGAACGCTGGCACGCGCTCTTCTTCGATCCCGTGCACGCTTCCTTGTCGTCTGCCACGGCGATCGCACAGTTTCGGTTTCGTTCTTTCTACCCTATATCACACTCACCCTCCTCTGCCCCCCCCCCCCCCCTCCTCATCAACGAAACTGGGAGCTGGTGTTGAATGTAAGGGACGTACACTTGCGTGAGACGCACCCCAAACAATCGAGATGGCTATTTGATTGTGCTTTTATGACATTAGACTGTGTACGCTTCGTGGCTAAGATGGCTTTGTGTCCGCACAGTTGTCCCTGCGCATACGTACTGGAAGGGTGTCCGAATAGCATTACAGCCATAGTGTAGGCAGCCATTCCACAAATTCTGGTGAGAGTTAAAATTACGAAGCAAGCGAAATAGGGCTAAGACCAAGCTTCTCCTTCTCCTGAGCGCCTTATCACGCGGACAAAGCACAAGGTAAACGAAGAGCCCTTATATGTATACCAACAGAACTGAACGAAAAACAGGCCAACATGGTATGTAATTGTTCTTCCGGCATAAATGGTGCACACCCGCAAGAATACGTTTGTTCCTACTCAAGAACGAATCCGAAAAGAAAACAATTGAACTTTGTTGTGTTTTTACTGTAGAGCTTTCTTGTTCTGGGGCTTAAGTATGCTACGAAATCAGGAAATGCATCAGCTTACTGATATTTGATAAATAACAGCACCTTTATAACGGCTTGCAAAGTGGTGTTGTTGGAAGGCAGTCGTGTTAGTTATAGACCTAAGGTAATTTGATATTGCTAAGTTTAGTATAACATTTAAAGAATGAGATGAACAAATCTTGAACACGGGATGTTGGTGTCGCTGTCGAAGTTTCTGGATCCATGGGGTTCAAGAATTGTTCGTCGTCTTTAGTTTACATCTGCACCTGAACTACGGCCTTCTTTGGATTACTGTAATGAGTAACCTCGATAAAATGGCTGATATGAAGATTCGCATCTAAACTGGGCGGTCCATCTTTACCGCACTGGCAAGATCAGTCAGATGTGAGGAAGGAACGACTGGAATTGCGATGTATAATTGTTCTCGATCATTCTTTTCTAACCTTCGATTACCACTTATTGCGGTGTTTCTAATATCTCTATGTATATTTTCTTTACTTGCAATCCTTAGGTAATATGGCCCCTTCTGATTTTAGCCGTTGTAGTTTGTATTCTCCCGTTATCTTTACTTTATTCCAGTAAAGTGCGTTAAGAGCTAGTTGCTACGACACTTAAACTGACATAAAACGAATAATCCTAAACTGAGGGCCGACGCCTGCGCTGTTTTATTTCAGTTTCAATTACCCTGGTTACTCATAATGTGTTCTGCAGTTTCCTACATGCATAACAGGTAGGCCACCGACAGCGTTTACATTGTAACCTCCTTTTGTATTGCATCTGTTTGGTAACGCACGTTCTTGTAGTCCCATTCTGCGAGACCTGCCAAATATTCTCATTGAGCTTGTGCTGAGATTTGCGCAATCGAGTTTACGCTGCGTTGGTGAAGTATAACCTACTTAATGACACGAAAATAAAGCCCCCCTTGCAAAAACAAAACCTTGCAGGAGCTTTGTGGTTTCTGAGCTGTCGCCCTGGGGTTTCTCACGACGTACCCGCTAAATGCTGAGGCTAAAACAGGCGCAACTCATTCGACAGTTCTGAAAGATCCTGAAACATCTGCAATTCCGAAAGAGGTCACGCTTATGAAATAATGTAATGAAAAGGCGTAATATTTGAAGCGGTTATACGTCCCAAAACAACGATATGACTATTAGGCGTGCCGTAGTGGAAGCTTCCAGAAATATTGACCACTTGGGGTTTCTTAGCGTGAACCTCGATCTATGCTCACGAGTCTCTAGCATTCTGCCTTCATCTAAATGCGACCGCCGCGGCCGGGCTCGACCCCTCTCTTCCTGGTCAGCAGTCAAACACCGCAATCACTATACTACCAGGTCGGCCAATGCAGTCATGCTAACGGGTAGACTATAGTAATAATGAAGGCAGACTTGTGGACACACACTTTGTAACACCAGCAAGCATTCACTGGCAGCATCTTTCTGTGTTTCATGATCCTGCTGATAATTACAACGTAACAATCGGGTAAAGAAAGCACAAACAGTCTACCTTGTAACGGTGCGCAAATAAGCGAGTTAGCCAGCCGTGATCCATCCCTCGACAAGGTGGCAGCTTGGGATGCTTCGCGACACTTTTTTCATTGATGGAAAGCCTGTCTATAGTGCGAACAAAAAGTAGTAAGAAGTAAATACATTAGGTGTACAGTCATATGACCTGCTTTCTAAGCTCCAAATATGTTTTTCTTTTTCGGAAGTTACCCGCAAGGCACTTACGCATGACTGGTCTTTCTGCCAGATTGAGGGAAGTGTTCCCGTTGTATTCTTTATGCTCGTAATGCTGTAGCTAGCACGGCTGGACGCAGCTTCATAGAACTCTGCAAAGGGACACGACGACACCGTCTTTTGGGCCAGAGGTTCCCGATAAAAATAATGAGCGAATACGTACGTGCCACTCAGCTAACCCTGTTGCCTGTTACCTTTTAATTATCTACCCTCCGTCGATGTCCGACCCGCCTGTCACCTGCGTTTCGTACTGCTGCGCACACGAATGGCGGTCGGATACTTGGCGATTTTCTTCACCCACTGCGTTGCTGCAACTCTGCTGACTGCCTTCCATTTTGACGCAGACAGGCAATCGACTTGCTCCAACTGCGCCCATTCAACGCACACTGGAAACACCTTGCGGTGTTCACTTCCACTTCCTTTTACACTTGTGCCACTCTTGCCCTACATCGTGATGTTCGTTTTCACCGTCTCTCTTCAAAGACGCAAGTAAGCCAATAGAACATACCACTCTTATTCCAGTGGATGTATGGTCTTCCTGAACGATAGCTTCTAGGGAAGAGACCACTTGCTGTTGTGTGGTGTCTTTTGCTTAATGTAATATCTTCAATGCGAAATTTCTAGCGAATACTTTACACACAGGCTTTACCGAGGGCCTACAATACTACACAGCAACACTTTACCTAATACTTATGAGCTCTAGGCTATAAATCGTTTTGGTTCTCTTCGCGCAAGTTGCGAACATAGGCTATCGCTTTTTAGGCACACAATCACAATATGTTCGTCCGATATTTCTTTACTCTCAATTTGTGTCCATACTATGGATAATATAAACACGACACTTTATATACACGACAGTACATTACATTCTTTGCTTTAAAGGTAGGGGTCTATTTTGCAGAAATTCTAATACAGAGGGCGCTTGAAACCATGTTCCTTAACATGTAAGTGTCTTTTTCCCGATTACATCAGTTCTGTGAGGGACTGTAAAAAATTGAAGCAAACATTCCTTTGTTCTGGTGTGTATTTTCATCCCATTAATGGTTCATTTATGCTGATGACACTACTCATAAATATTGCTATCAAAGTTATCAAATGCGATTACAAATGCACCGATAGTGTGACAGATATGATGAATTAGCGTAGATACACTTAAAGAGAGACGTGCCGAAAGTAGATTAAAATACTTGTACTTAGTATAAAAGAATTTAATACAAAATAACAATCATAATTACATCACCCACCACACACTGCACAGTAGTGTACGTTTTGATAACGGGAAATTGATACAGGAATACAGGTCTTTAAACGATTTATTTAAATATTCTTTTTTTTTCCGAGAACCATAAGCGCCTGGAACAAACTATCGAAAGAAGTTGTCGATAGCCTCTGTGTAGAAGTGTTTATTACACAATTTAAGGAAATGCTTGGATAAAGGTGTCCTTACTTCGCTGTATATTTGAATTGCAGTGTTTCATGCGTTGATTTCATGTTTACGGTTGTATAATCCCTTGTTAGTGTGTTATTTTGATGCACTTTTTTCATTGTGCCCACTCCTGCTTGGAGCCAAGAGATTGTGTAGTATTCCTAAATAAAGAAAAAAATGCTACCATGTTTGGAAAGAAGTCTTTGTATAACTCAGAAGTAATTATCGCGTCTATTTCTTGCTGCCAGCATCGCGTGCTTCTTGCTCAGCCTTCGATCATGGTTCAACACGTGTAGTGGCTTGTGGTAGATGTTGCCAGAGAACTCGGATGAAAGAGAACGTACAGAAGCCGCGATCACCGGAGCAAAGTTCATCTTCGCCGAAGAGCCGAGCGTAATTAAACCGAAGCGAGCTACAAATTAAAAAAAAAAAAAAAAAAGAAAAATGTACTTTTATGAAATAGCGATACCTTTCTAATTAACTATTTTCCATTTTCTCTGACACTTCGTCGGCGGCGATGTGGAGAGCCGACGTGACAAAGCGCGAGAAAAACACAGAAGAGCATACTATTTTACCACCCACGTGAACGAAGAATCTTTCCGTGCCCACTAAGAAGTGCGCTGCGCAAAAGAGCAGGATTACGGGCCGGCGCCCTTGGGTGGCGGAAAACTGTTGACATAAAAATCTTTTTTAGGGCTTAAAACAAAAAAAGTACTCGGATTCATCATTCACAAATAAGTCTCCTTTCCCCGCCGTCTCCTTTCATGCGATAAATATTTGTGCACGCACGAAGAAAGCTTTGTTGGAAGTCAGTGCCCGTCCTCGAGTGACGTTTCCTTCTCCTGTTTAAATTTGCGTTGTGTTTTTATCGTTGGACTTTATACCGGACATTACGCCGACGGCGATGGCATAAACACCCCGATAATGTTCTTATAATTGCTATCGATAAAAGCTACTAGGAAAAGCTTGACCGAACACATTCGTAACCTGTATCAAAAACGTGTACTGAATAGTGGGCGCTGCAATACATGTCGGAAAAGACTTTCCAAATGAGAGCTCAAGGGCATCGATGATTACAAAACAAACGAAAAAAAAAAAAACACATGCAGAGAGCACACAGGGGATCTAATAAGCTGGCTGCCTCCTCCATACTCGTATATACCTGCAGCTTCTGTTTCACGCCGTGTGTAAAGCCAAGCTCTTTGTAATGTTTTCTGTGATTTTGGGAGTAGCTTAACATTGAAACCGTAGTTTGGAGATTGTTTTGCTTACACTCATCTGTGATTTATTTTTGCATTGATGGATTTGCCTAACGGCATGTTATTCTGCGAAAGTTTTGATTGCGTCACCTTTGTGCTGTGCAATCAGTTCAGTCTTTCTATGCATGACCAGCAAGGCAACTTTTACACACACATTTTTTTGTGGAAACGTTTGTGTATGCATTCTACAGCTGCAGTCTACTTATTGAATAGTTGGGGCAGGGAAGTTCTACGCAAGGCAGCAGAACACTAATAATTAATGTCCGCGATATATAAAAGCATCTATATTCCAGCCACTAAACGGAATAAATCAGAATTCCGTATTTCCAAAGGGATTTCCTACTGCTCGCCATTTGCTTGCCCTGTATCGTGGTTTTGGGACGTTAAACCCCAGATATTGTTATTATTATGCTTGCCCTGTATTCCATCAATACGATATTGATAGGTCACCCTGAAAGTGTTTACTTTGGAGCATCCTTCGGTAACACTTATGAACGAAGTCACTTCTGTTCTCATGATGTTACAATATACTTCAAACCTTTAACTTCCAATTCAACAGCGTAGACACAATCTACTTAACCAGTTTGCAAAACATGAACTTTCATCGATAACCTCATAATGCTCTCCTTGTATGATAGGGGAGCTTTGGATACTTTTGAAATTTTTAGTGCAAACTTCGGGTAGGCATCTCACTTAAAAGCGTAAGCCAATTCTTGCAAAACCATAAACAATGACAGTCGAGGTAAGACCAAAGGAGAAAGATTTTGCAAACACTAATTATTTCATTTAAAAAATCTTTGTTACAATATATGCTTCTAGCAGGGGGGATACTGAGGTACATCGGTTCCTTTAATACTTAATTTCACTGAGAACACAGTCGCTAACAGGGGAAGCTCCAACAGCTGTGCGACTCTGGAGATAAGTCACTTTCTGGGGCTTCGTTAGACAGAACGCCATCGCTAGACGGCTGAGTACTCCGAACACGGCATCTAAGCCTTCAGATACGCCAAAGCACTAAAGTTACATCATGCACATCTCAAAGGCATGTGCGGTAGTTAAATTTAGCTGATGAAGGTACCCTGTAGATTGCTTAGACGAGAGAACGTGTGCTTTGTATCTGTCCTGCTGTATCTGTTCCGTATTTTAAGCACATTATTAAATTCTCCTAGCTTTTAGTACACCAGTGTGGAACCTTCAGTGCATGTGACAAATTCTGCACAAAAAGTGCTTGTGTATCATCCTCGAAGCAAAGCGATGGTATGTGAATTTCATCTTAAGTCGTGTTACCTGCTGAAAACTCGCGTACAACTAGTCACCAAGATACCAAAGGCAGAAAGCTAATCTTAGCGCATTCGTGTCGTACGAGGAGAAATCGTAAACATAAATATCACGAATTTCTTTCCATTTTGAGCGAAAAATAAAATATCGGCCGGCGTTATCACAATGCTGCCACACCTAGCATATTACGTTAATAACTGTTGCAGAATATTTGATTTGAAAAAAATAAAGGCCTTGCTGTTGCTTCTTGATTAGAAAGTTGCTACAGCAGCACGTTCAATATAAGCACAGTGTTTTGATGATCAGTTGGTATATGAAGCGGACTACTTCTAAATATTACATTGCGTGCGCCAGCTACAAAGACTAGCTCCACGGGCCCATAAAAAGAACAGCATGACCTCAATAACTCGTCAACGTCAATTTTTTGAAGGATCTACTACAGCCCAGATTGATTTACTTCGTTCTGTCATTAGCGCAAACAAACAAAGACTAAACAAATAGCCCGCAGCTTGGAAGGACGAATAAGACATGTAATCAATCAAACCACCTAAACTGTACCGGCAAACTACGCGGTTCTTCTCGTTAACCTAGCCGCTGGTTGTAACATGCGGGTATGTGCGAGTCAGCGGCTCCTCGAAGAATGGTCCCTGCACTATGATTGCTAGATAAACTGTCTCGCCCCCCCCCCCCTCCGTCGGCGAAAATGCGAGCTGGCGGTGAACTCCACTGACGGATATCTGCGTGGAACGCACCCCAAATATTGGAAAGGGTTTTTAGACTCTGCGCTATTGACATTGAGCCGTATGCACTCCGTGGACGTCTGAGCTTTGTGTCCGCAGAGTTCTTCCTGCGCACACGTGGCTCAAAGGGCTCGTTAATAAAATTAAAGCAGTAGTGTAGGCAGCGATTCCACAAGCTCTAGATAGAGCTGCAATTATGACAAAGAGAAGGGCTAGGACTGAACTAAAAAAAAAAAGAACATTTTAGTTATTTGTCCCTTCGGCACGAGATAGTGCACACCAGGAGAATCGTTTCTTTTTCGCTCTTAAACGAATAGAACCCGAACCGAAGAGTTAAGTGTAACCGCCTAGATATTTTTTTTTTCTGCAGAGCTGTGCGTCTGTACATTTCTTCTTCCGTGGCCAAACAATGCACGAAAATAACATAATCAGGACGTTACCGATATTTCATAAATGACAGCACCGCTATCACGTCTTCATAACTGGTGCCTTTGGAAGGCAGGCATGGCAGTAAAGGTTGAAGGTAATTTGTGGATGATGGAGTTATATTACAGTAATCAAAAAAAATTCTTGAATACGTAGTATCCCAGCGGCAGTGACATCCCACGTTCAAGATTTCTTCCTCACTCTAGGCTACTCTTAACTTCTGCCTCCTTT
>JALIZH010030504.1:0-26857 GCA_030522465.1 Rhipicephalus appendiculatus | reverse complement strand
TCAGTGGAACTTTTAATTATTTAGCGATGCTGTGAACTTTACGAACTATACACACATTGCTAACTACGCAGGGTTAGTCGGCTTACTCAGATCCCGATTACTGCGGGGTGTTTAAAGGAGCACTGACACAAAAATTTTGCACCTTGTTTTTTTGTTGCAATAGGTAGCTTACGACCCACTTATCACGGCTGGAAACCTCGTTTGCGTGAGTGCGCGACGGTTAGTTATTTACAGACGTTTTTAGAGCGCCCAGTCGCAGTTTCGGTTTCAAAGAGCACCGAGCTAGTCAGGAGCAGTTCCGGTAGCAAGATAAACGCAGCTGGCCACGTGACCACGCAGAACTGTGACGTAGACGGCGCGCGCGCGAGCGCGCCGTCTACGTCAGGCACGGAGGAAGAAATCGCAGGTAGCGCAAGGGCACAACCAACAACCAGCCAACACAAAATCGTGACGTAGTTTGTTTACATTGCTACCGCGTTGATGTCGGCGTCGCGAGGGGCTCGCATCTCGCTCAGTCGTGCGGCATGCACTTTGAAATTGATTTTAAATATGTTCTAGGCTATATTTGCCCTTGATATTTCGTAGGCGTTGTCTATGTCTCCACATACATCTATTTCACTCATTATCTCGCCTTCGAAATTTTGTGTCAGTGCTCCTTTAAAAAAGAAAAAAAAAAGCTGGCATTGTTTTATATTCTAGCTTTCCCCTTCCAATTGATAATCTTACCTTCCTTACTCCAAAATGCCCGCAATAAGTGTTTAGGGGAAAGTGGGTATGTATTTTCACTTTTGTACTCATTACGAAATTTCAATTCCTTTGGAAAACAAGCCTGTAAGGCTGCACATTGGTTAGTTAAATGGATACATGCATATATACACAAAGCGTTTGACAAAGAAGCATTGGGGCAGGCATTCGGCCGCCTCCCCTCCCCCCCCCTCCACCCTCGTGGGCATGCCTATGGCAGCGACTACTACATAATACCGGTGACGTAGCTGGTGGGAACAGAGCGTGTTGCCCGTCAACATCACGTTAGCCTTGGGCACAAGAGCTGAGTATACGATAAACTGAAACGTATGATGTATAGCATCCCTACGCAGTGCGCGTTCCTTCCGCATACTCTGTGAACTTCCGAATGCCATGCTCGTTCTGCCGTGTTCCAGTCGTTCCACTCGACGCTTTGCTCAAAGGAGCCACAGCTAATCGACCCATTCACAAGTTTCATGTGTCACGTGCCCGCGTTCTCATTCTGTTAGCCTACATCTTTATGAATGAACAACAGCGTTAAAAACAGACAAGGACAAGGTAAGGCACGACACAGGCGCTGACTCGAGTTGCGAGTCAGCGCCAATGTCGTGTCTCACCTTGTCCTTGTCTGTTTTCAGCGCTGTTGTTCTTTCATAACGAATCACCACCACCTAGTCCAAGTTTCTCTTCTAGTTCTGTTACATATTTTTCGTATGCGTACAGCAGCGGAATATAAGGACATTTACCAATAAATTGCATCAATAACCCGGCCATCAAGTTTTCTGAACTGTCGTTTACAACGTTAGTGGAATGACTGACACCATGTTGCATTTGTTAACCCCACCGCTCATTCAACAGCCCCTATGGGGTATCTTTATTTTAATAATGCCATGCGATGAAGGCGTGAAGTCTCACCGTCTTCGGCTATGATTCTTTCTCCATAGTATTCCGTGATCATTTTTAGTTCGTACGATCTGGAAGAGCCGTCGTATCGAATTAAGCACCGTAAAGATTTGCTGTAGACCGAAATACAGGTATTACGTATTTCATGCTTTACTTGAGGCAAAAAAAAAAAAACTTGTACTTTGTCTCCTTTTCTGGCGCATCAAGTTAAACTTGGGAATACGTAAAAGCAAAAGCTCGTCCAAACTTCAGGTCTTGTGGTCTTTGAGTGTTTTGGATGACATTTTGCAATACTTGAAATGCCGTGAAGGCCTTTGATTTTGCTGAAGGCAAAAATTGGCTTACGGTTGAGAATGTGGGCGTGAACGAGCGCAAAAAGGATCGATATAACAAACCTTTTTTGATATCTAGTTTTGTTGCTTTTATGGTGAGTGACTTCAATTACAAGGGGGAACTTACAAGGGGAAATTACAAGGGGAACTTACCAGTTACATAGCCTGAACATACTTATCGGTCGGCCCGGCGTTTATCATTGTGAGCTGTTATCACATTGTGCATTAATAAACAGATAGCAGCCCAAGCTTGCGCGTTCTCGCGCAATGAACCCATTTTTCTGCGAGGTGCTTTCTTTACAGCACAGGCAATAATAATTTCCGTTACCTGTAATTAAGCTGCACACTTCAGGGGACACTAAATAGAAAAAAAAATTTTTTTTGCTTATAAGTAAATTAACCTCTACTAATATTAAAACCACAACTCTTGACTCGAGAAGACGATTGGTAAACGTGAAAACGCGCAAAAAGAAATTGCAGTTGGCGTCGCCGCCTTGAAATTTCCGCACCGACTCACTGCGACGCCATAAATTTTGACGACGACTTATAAGGCCTGCACAATTCTAATTCGGTAAAAATGAAGTACCGCATCCTTTGAGGTGTCTGAGGCTCACTTTAACACGTTTCAGAAAATTTTGTTCAGCCAAAGTGGCTAAATTACGAAAATGTTAATGAAATGTTAATGAATGAAAATGTTAATGAAAATGTTAATCAATGAGAACTAACAGTTCTCATTAATATTGTGTCTAATAAAGAAAAACGAGCCCTTAAAATTTCCACTTCTTTCCTAAATTACGAAAAGCCACGATGAATTATGCGACGTTACGCTGGCAATCACGTGCAAAGATGTCGGCGCGTAATTTGAAAACGAAATGTTGACGTCTCTTTTGTTTATGAACATATGATGGGGAAATAGACACCAGCACACATTTCGCAGCGTAAGTCGACAGTCTATATTGATTCAGTGTTTAACTTGAGCTTTCCTTAAAATTAAAGACTGGATGAGTAGGCAGTTTAAAATCTTACACTGCATACATAGGGTATCCCAACTATCACGCAGCATGATTGCAAAAAAAAAAAAAAGCTAGTGCATATAGTTTCCGGTGTACTGTAGTAGCCACTACTAATGTTTTCGTGAATGATGTTTTGTTCATTAGTCCTAACCATGTTTCTAACAAGTACTCACCTAATCATTAAAATGTCAATGCGGCATATGTGGGCATGTTCAAACGACATCTACCTGCGCTATTTTCAGCAACGTGCTAATTACGTGCTCATTTTTTCCGTCTTATAAGAAAAGCACGCGAAATATGAAAGAACACGTGACTACGCTCCCACCCACAAAAGGTGGGAGCATAGTCTTGAGTTGCTACTTCACAGTGATCCTGTTTGAGGGCGCTGCTTTCTTATGCGCGCTGCAGTCTAATCACGTGTTATTTTTCAGATTTCGCGGGCTTTCTTTATTAGCCAAAAAAAAAAAAACGAGCACGCAATTAGTACGTTATTTATTTATTTTTTCTTTGCGACAACTTCCCTTTCGTCGTCATAAGTTCAGGAAAAAAAACATTCACGGCGCAAAGAGTACGGGGACGAAGTGAAGAAACGGACAGACAGACACGGGCGCCTGCTCGCTTCTTCACTTCGTCCCCGTACTCTTTGCGCCGTGAATGTTTTTTCCTGAAGTGTGAACCAACTAGTTCAGCAACAAGCCCCGTCATAAGTCTTTGGGTAGGGGGAGATAGAAATGGGTCATAAAATAACACAATTATCAATAGATACAATACACAAGCTACTTCAAAGAGAAAAACTCTCGAAATATATTGATTAGGCAACACAAATTACCCATTCTTTAAAATAGCACAGTTAGATGTCATTTGAACATGCCTACATATGGCTTATTGACATTTTAATGATTGTTGAGTACTTGTCTAGTTAGAAAATATTTAAGACTAATTAACTTAAGCTCATTAACGAAAAAAAAGTCACAGTTTCACCGCAAGGGTGAAGCAATGAATGCGATAGCAAAAATTGTAATGTTATACGAAGTGAGGCTGGCAGCTAACTCTTTTTGGATCCGATCTCACGCAACTCTAGAAAAAGCTTGTTTAAGAGAATTCTCTTCGCGTTGAGAGCGCAGCACGTAGAAGCGTACGCCGGCCCGGCCGCCGAGAAGGGGGAGATGTGAAGGGGAGATAAAGCGCGCGCCCGCGCCCGCGCTCGTAAAATCGAACGTCGCCCCCCCCCCCCCCCCCGCCCGCTGTCGGCCACCGAGAAGGGGAGATAACGCGCGCGTCCCCGCTCGTAAAATCGAAGGTCGCTCGAGGGACCCCCCCCCCCCCCGCTCGCGTCTTTTCACGCTCACGAATGACGGGCGGGCCCGGTTATATATATACATATATATATATACGGCAAATGACGCCGACGCCGACGGCGAAAACCAGCCGCGAGTGTCCATATAATTGCTATCGCAATAAAAATAGTAGTGGCTACTACAGTATACTGGGAACAATATGCACTAGGTGTGCTTCGCGTAACGACGTCTTTCTTTTTTTAATCGTGCTGCGTGATATTTGGGACATCCGTATAACGCCTCCAATAAGTGATTAATAAGAAACTTTTTTTTTCGAATTTCTGGACTGCTGCGTTGTCTTTCATAAAGAAATACGTTTTGCAACATTTAGAGATAAACAGTAGGAATGAGGAACGTACCTGTTCTGCCAACGGCCCTGAAATAAAATTTAATGACAAATTTTGTTATCACTTGAGCACTGCAGAACCTACATTTGGCATATAAAGGACAATGTAGCCTGGGTGTGATTTATTAGAACGTCATTGCGAAGCAAACTATACTAAAGCTGTCTCCTGAGGGAGACATTTGTTTAATTATAGCACCAACTATATTCTCTTTCCCTCTGTAGATTACCGAAATTAGTTGTACACACCCCGTGAAAGTGTCCTTTGAAGAAGGGCGACGAAAGCTGAGATGGCCGTGCACCCACTGAGAGATCACCATAGTTCTTTGAATAGAGAGAGAGAAGCAACTTTACTGAAGTGAAAAATAATATTTTTCAGAGAGCGATGGTGGTCAGGCCGTACCTGGCCGCTCCCTCCTCGGCTCGTTGTATGGCGCGGAGCTGTATCTCGAGACTCGGATTACGGAGTACACTTTCCCACTTCTCAGGCGAGGGAATGGTCAAGAGACCAGGCGGAGGTGAATCCTTCGCTGCAGTCCCATATGTGAGACAAGGAGGCGACGAAGCCACACTGCGAGCAATGTGGACTGAAAGGGTAGGGGTAAATGTGTGTGTATACCTGTGGGCGCGGGAAGGAGTTCGTTTGGAGGCGACGCCACCGACGCCACGCGATTTCTTGTGGTTCCGTGAGTTTGGGTTGAGGCAGTGGTATCGCTCCGCGAGCAAGGCGATAGTGCTGGGATATCTCGTGGTAGGAGGTCAGGGGCTCGCCGAGGTCCTAGGGGTCCATGGAGCGGTCCACCACTCGGTTGATGAATTCTCGAGCTTGCCAGTGGGCGGCCTGGTTACCTGGGTTTCCCACGTGCGCCGGGACCCAGACTAGAGACTTGGGAAGTTGGATCCTCGCCTTCACGGTAAGCGATGTACCGAAGGAGCCGTAGGGTACTGGGAGCGACGGCACCGCGAGCGAAATGGGAGATGGCAGTTTTCGAGTCGCTGAGAATCGTGGTGAACCCGCAGGATACGGCGAGAGCTATGGCCCCTTCCTCGGCTTCATCGAAGTGGAGGGCACGGACGGAGCCGGCTACTCTAAGACTGCGTTGGTGTCGATGGGGGGTGCAAGTAGCCATTACGGTTGAACGCGTAGGCGTTTGGATGAGTGGGGTAGCGGGCCGCGTCCACGTATAGGCCGCATGGGGCCGCGAGGCGTAGGCGTCGTATGAGGCTTAGGCTTGTGCTCGCCGTCGACCATCGTGGTGTCCAGCAAGCATTTTTTTTGGCTGTGGCTTGATCAAAAAACGTCGAGGTATTGAGGCCGGGACTGCGCCCGATCGCGAGGTGGAGATGCCGATGCGAGCGAGTATCCAGCGAGCGGTCTTGCTCCCGTGATGTCGCTGGATCATGTGCGGTGCGCTTCGATCAGTTCGTCGACAGTGTTGTAGATGCCGAGGCTAAGGGGATGCGACGTAGAGGTCGTACGGACGAGGCCAAGAGCCGTCTTTCACACATTGCGGATGAATCGGTCGACTCTGTCCCTCTCCGTGCGCCGCGGTGGTATAGCGGTTAGGGTGCTCGGCTTCTGACCCGAAGGTCGCGGGTTCGATCCCGGCCGCGGCGGTCGCATTTAGATAGGCGAAATGGTAGAGGTCCGTGTGCTGTGCGATGTCAGTGCACGTTAAAGAACCCCAGATGGTCGAAATTTCCGGAGCCCTCCACTACGGCGTCTCTCATAATCATATCCTGGTTTTGGGACGTTGAACCCCATATATTATTATTCTGTCCCTCTCGCATACCAGTAGGCGAAGGTAATGTAGCGCATACGTGAGACGAGAGATGACGAAGGCGGGGATAAGCTGGAGCAGCTATTTTAAATGCGAAGCATTTCTTAGCGAACTTCGGCGACATTGAGCGTATCTATCTATCTATCTATCTATCTATCTATCTATCTATCTATCTATCTATCTATCTATCTATCTATCTATCTATCTATCTATCTATCTATCTATCTATCTATCTATCTATCTATCTATCTATCTATCTATCTATCTATCTATCTATCTATCTATCTATCTATCTATCTCTACGTCTTTGCGCTCTCGTAATCGTTTCATTAGCTTGCTATCTTATATCTTGATAACTTGATATCGTTAACTTAACCTCTCACAAGTGATGAAGATTCCCCTTCAATTCTTGGAAGGTACTAAAGAACTCACCTGGACATTTACTTGATAGTTCACGCTGCGGTGGTAGTTATAATATACGGGCTCTATCTGTTTTGACACAAAGCATTTGAGGGTGTTCTGGTCAAATATTGTTGTCGATAGTCCCACCATGACGAGGTCTTCCGCCAGACTGAGCAACTGCACGAAAAAGAAGACAACGTTAATATTTACGTAGTCTAGTTTTTATCATTATAGCTCAGGTTTGTGGCAAACTAAAATGAATTTTTTGCTTTATTATTTCTCAATATACAAAAAGCCTGTCGAAGGAAGATTAGTTGCATGTTTGCTTCGACTACTCGCACGATAACTCTGGAGTAATGAGAACTGCGCACACAGTGAAGTACACTTGCTGTCAACTTGTGCAAATGATATTTGACTGGGGAAGGCTATGCTTGCCACTCCACTCGTATAATTTTGTCGGAGGTCGATTTCGAACAATAAAGAAATGAGATTTCTTTCCACTTCTGCAACATGACACTATTAACGGGTTTCTATTCCTAGAAGGAATACAAGGCCACTCTTTGGTGAAAGTTGGGCCATATTTCAGAAATGCGTTTGCATACACGAGACCTGTTTTTGGAAATGCTGTGAAAGGGAGAGTGGGCATTGTAAATGATAAGCTAGTAAGGCAGCAGTGGGGGGCTAGCAGGTCACCTCATAACGCGCTGCCAGGTGTTGACGAGAGGCAGATGATCGAAAGAGACACACAGGGTGTCCAGCATCACCCTCTGTGTTTCTGTCATTCACGTGGTCCTCGTTCGTGTGGCTAGAACGGGGAGGTGTTAAAAGCAAGCCCCGTTTCCTTCGCCCAGAGGTGTCGCCTTGCGCGATCCCTCCGCTAGGCCTAGATACAGCGCGACAGTCGCAGGCGCTGCCTGCTAGCATGGGTACACGCCACTGTTAGCTGCTAGAGACGGCAGCTTGTCAGCTTCGTTGACATTTCATGTGCTTTTACGAATATCCTTTCGCATTCACAATACACGTAAACAGTGGTACATACGTAATAACACTTCATCGAAGAATGGTTGCATTATGAAGGGTTCGAATAATGCCTAGCTTATTCGACCTGTTAACTGGCGTAAGGCTCGCACTGATGTCGTGATCCTTCAGTGAGAATGTATTGTTAATTCGTAAAATGTTCATGTTGATAAAGCTCTTTCACCGGCGAAAATCTAGACACGACCGACGCGAGTGCACTGCCACAGAGCAAGCTGGCGGTGCCTTCGACTACAGCGCCACCGCTGCGGAATCGCGAATGGGAGTCAGCTTGGAGAGGCTGGTTTTCACACCTCCCAATTCTAGCCGCACTATCCTCGTCAATGCCGGGCAGCGCATTACAATATGCAGTCGTACTTACTAGGCCCCGTAGCCAGGGCCGTACCCAGGAATTTTTTTCGGGAGGAAGTTGGGGAGGGGGGTGTAGAACGGCTAGCTTTGGCAACTGGTGTTCGCTGTGAAGGTGTGTCAATATTTTAGCATACCCCGAACAGTTCAAGCATGAAAAAATTGGGGGGACCCTTAAGCTTCGCCTTTAAGAGTTGAACGCGATAGCGATATCCCGTCCCTACTGCGTACTTCAATCACTTAGTGCATACTATGTAATGGGTAGTATGCTTTAAACCAGGAGAAATTATGCGCGGCAAATGTGGGAATTGTTTTCGAACTTGCTATGCACCCACTACGTGGTGTTAAGGGAATACGCGCAGTAAGGTGTGTGCCGTTTGTAATGGGTGGCTGGCTTTAAACTATAGAATCGTTATGATAGTCACATATTCTGACGCCCGATGGCAATGTACGCTTGTACCACGCAATATTCCTGGGATATTACATGTTATATTGCGACGCCTATATAAAGGACGCTTGCGTTTGCGAAGCATGGAAGTTATTTTCACTGCATTTCCAAGCAGAGGAAGTTATTTTCACAGTATTTCCAAGCAGAGGCATGGCTGTGTGGTAGAACACCTGCTTGCCACGCAGACGACCCGGGTTCGAACCTCACTCGGACCCGAAAATTTTTATTATTTATTTTATTTGCATCTTTCTCGATTTTTCGGTCACGGACAAGATGATGATTTTGCGGTCACGGACAAGATGATGATTTTTCGCTCACAACCAACGACGCCGACGCCGCAATTTCTGCGAAACGAGCTCTTTAACGCTATCGCGTTAAAATTTCGGGGAGGAAGGGGTCAAAACCCCCCCGCCCCCCCGAGTTAAGGCTTCGTCCGTAGAACGCCTTAAATTTTGCTTTAACTTAGCGTATACATACACTAACACCAGTATAACACAACTGCAACCTAAAAGGTAGGCTAACCACCCCTTCCTCCCCCCCCCCTCCACACATACACACTTTTTTTTTCCAGTTTTGAAGGCGACGAGCTGGGTGATATGCGATGTAAGTATACTTACATCTCATATCACCCAGCTTAAAATACCAAAATTTAGGCCTGTGTAGTTTACGCCTGCTCACTGTGGCAAAAAAAAAGGAAGAAGAAAAAAAAAACGATTGTGCGCTGCACTGCCACTGACGTGCTTGAATATCGTTAATTTGTATCCAGACCTTTCTTGGACAATTTGTATTGTTTGAAGGGCAGAAGAGATGCGAGCCTCAAGTAATTCGCTCTAGTCTCCTACTGTGCTGGTAAGAAGACGACATAAAAAAAAAGAAAGCACAAACAGCGTCATAATACGGGAGTTCTACTCAGGGAATGCTTGTTGTGGTGATATTCTCGTAAATATTACTTACCTTATCTGGCTTGTGGGTTCTGAAGACTTTGTTTGCATTATATATCCAAGGTTGAAGAAAGGAAGGCACAAAGAAAAGACATAGAGGGACAATTTAATCTCTGCTACATATACCTGTTTATACGTAAAGAACAGTGTGTTAATGACTATTGGACTAGCCAGACATATGTGCGGATGATGTGTAGCAAGCGGGGGGTCTGAGTTCACAACCGTGAAGATGATAATGAATACTGCAAACATGACGGACGCCGAGGCTTCACACAGCAAACTCGTACGCTTTTATAGCATGGGAAGCATTTTATAACAAGTTAATCGCGGCATTTTTTACGACCCCGTTTTTCACTCAGGATAAAGAACACTACTTTCTAAGCTAAAGTGGAAAAAACAAAAGTGGTCGTTATGTAAAGCAGCAAAGAAAATATAATGCAAAACTTTATAATCAAGACGCACTATGCAGTGCAGCAATATAGGTGTTTGAACTTTCAAGAGGCACACTGCGAGAATGCTATCGTGCACAAACATTTCGATGGCGATCTTTCTGGCTTAGTTAAATAATTCAAGAAGATGAAATGGGTCCAATCAAAGTTCTTGAAATGAACCCGACGTTTTGGGGCTGCTTGGTCTCTTCCTCGGGGGGTAACTGTATTGATTGTGGAGGGGGGCGTTCTTTGTTTTAACCTTCTCGCCAGCGAAAGAAAACCAGAAAAACGTGCCAAAGTCACCAAAAACTTTTTTCCGCTCAATTTGCAGAGCTGGTTTTTGCTGAATAAAATGGTACCATTTTTTTCAATTCCATGGCGTTCATTTATTTCACTAAACACGTACAAAAAGATAACTCGAAGGTGGCTTCACCACATGGCAATAGAATTGAAAAATGCCAATAAAGCGAAAGCCGAGACAACCCGCGTCCCAACATGGACAGGTGTGGCCATGTAGCGTCAAGAAACACAAGTATGACGAGTCATTGCTTCATTGCTTTCGTGCGGGACCAATTTTTGTTGATGGCGAGTATAGTCGTGATTGGCCAATTTGTTAGAAAATATCATGACGGCTATACTCGTCAACGGTCGCGAAGTGTTAATTCACACATTTGTTAGTTTTCTTACAGAAAACCAAAAGGATCAGGGCTAAAGGACGCTATAGCATGCGCCTAACTAAGGCCCTGACACCCTGCTATCTTCTTATCTCCTCACCTCATTTTCCCCTTTCCATTGCGTCGCGAAGACAGTGCATGTATACCGTGGGCATTGTTCCCAGCGAGCGGTAAATGTTCCCTGGGTATTTCTGGAATGCGCCTCGACTTGAGTGAGGCCCTCCTTCCCGAGTTTATTTAGGTGTAGATGACAGAAGCGTCGTCAAAACTGATCTTACTGTCGGGTTCATTCGAAAAACATTGGCTGCAGCCATTTCAGCTTCCAGGAGGCTGCAGTATTCTTTTTTGTGCTTTTCTTCGTGCGGTCTTTTTTTCTGTTTTTTTTTTTTGGTCCTCTTCGTATTCACAGCTGTCAGTGCGCATCAGTGATGTTCCGTCCTGGACAGAAGAATTCCCTTTCCGAAGCCCGAAAATTCCCGATTTCCGGCATTTTTCCCCGCATAAATCGCCAAAAATCCCCGCATATTTCCCTGCACAAAAAAGTTTATATATATATATATATATATATATATATATATATATATATATATATATATATATATATATATATATATATATATAAACAATGAAGGGCTAACATAGGACCCGGAAGTAACAGTTCAAAATATATATATATATCCAGCACGTAGGAAAAATGGTTCTTGGGAAGGACTGACGTTTCGGCCGCGGGACCGGCCGAAATACATATTATGCTCGTCACTCCGACGAAGGCCGGTCCCGCGGCCGAAACGTCAGTCCTTCCCAAGAACCATTTTTCCTACGTGCTGGATATATATATATTTTTTGAACTATATATATATATATATATATATATATATATATATATATATATAGAAAACTTATGCTCAATATATATATATATATATATATATATATATATATATATATATATATATATATATATTGAGCATAAGTTGTCGCCGGATCCGGGAACAATAGAAGAAAAGGGGGGGGTTTGACTCACAAGCGACTCACAAGTGACTCACAAGAAATCTTTTCGCTTGTGAGTCAAACCCCCCCCTTTTCTTATATATATATATATATATATATATATATATATATATATATATAGTGTTCGACGTGTTTCAGGCTCTTCCCATCGCTTTCTCTTCTTTCCTGCCCAACTCAAAGCATCGCCTCTGAGATGGGCTTTTAATACTACGAAGGAGCTACCTTGGAGTTCGCTTAAAGCGGTATGCGATGCGAAAGGAATGCTGTAACATGCTCATGCACACGGCCACTGCATAAGAAGAAAAGTTTATTATTGTTGTTTTTGTTTTTGTTACTGAGTGACGTGGCGTACATTAACCCTTTCAGACGCCACCTATTAAGAACTGTCTGTAAATGGGTCAAAACAATACAACGTTATTTTAAGGCACTCAGTATACCATTGCAACAAAAATAATGTCATAATATGTTCATTTATGTGTGTTATAGTGACTTATACTAATTAAGTTGTAATTAAATATCTGTTTATCCTGAAGTCATTCATGATCTATTTTGGCATAAATAGAATGAAATCTCGGGCTAGAAATGCAATACAAATTCGTTTTTCGTTATATCCATTTAGAGCCAAGAAAAAGTATACTTTTAACATGGCTCGCAGGACGCGGCTCATCGAACGACTCGTCGAACGAGGTAGTGCCTTCAGCAATGTGATCATACGCAACAGCACGCTGCGAAATGGAGTTAAACGACGACAAATTATTATGCAGGAGGTTCAATCTATCCGAAGCTCAATGTATCTCGCTCTCTCTTAGCCCCTAGTTGATACAAGAAGCCAAGACAAGTCATGTACACAATTGTGTACATAGCGTCTCAAAGGGTTAATGTGCCTAGCAGACGCTCTGTATCTATATGAACCACATTTTGTACAAAAAGCACATCAACTTTTCAATAATGGTGATTAAATATTGGTGATATAAAACAAGCTTTTGTGGTGGTATTTAACATTTTATTGACTTGATTAGGAACGGTTCTGCAAACTACCGTAAAGAAAAAAAATAAATAAATGTGAAGTGACTAGAATATATATTGACTGGGAAACCTTTCAATTGACCGCAGAAGCTTTGTGTGCCTCGAACTGAAAAAAAAGCAAGGTATTTAAAATATATAAAGCTAGGATCACAGCACAATGACTAGAACATGTCAGCCCTCTTGGGCAAACCGAAAAACCGACATCTTCGGCGGCTTGTTCATCTTTTGCTTTAGTTCACTCGCGTGTTCTGCTGCGTGTGAAGATTGATGTGTTTGGGTGTCACCTTGAATCTGTTACAGCAGATCCCTTTTGAGTGGAATCTTGAACGTGTCACCATCGTGGCGTTCAGTGTGTCACTGCCTAACCTATTGCGCTTCCGTGTTTTGACGTCGCTCACCCACGAGAAAATGCGCTCTGCGTCTGCGTTTGCATGTGGGATAGATAAAGTTTAGCGAGCTTCGCCACACCGCTGAATTGTGGCTCGCCTTGGAAATCTTTAATTTCCCCGATCTCCTTCCACATGGCATCGATACTCATTGCGCGAAGAGACGCTTTTTGTGCATCTGAAAGAGAGGCTGGGAGTTAGTTGCCTCCATTCAACCTCAACATCATGTTTGTTCAATCTATGTATGAACAGATTCACCAGATCAAGATGGGCGAGCTTTGAGCACGGGCTTAAACTTTCGCAGGGCAGCTGAATCACTGGCCACACAAACCAGCAGTCAGTCAAATCAATGTGATCAATGTTTCTGCGTTGAATTATCCCAAGAAAGACTATGGTCTTTAAAAACGAAGCTTAGAGGCTGTGGTTTGGCGCGCTACATGCGCCAGAAACGATTGCGACATGCGAAAGCCTCATGTCCACAGTCTTTTGATCGTTATAAAAAAAAAATATCGCCACCCCTCAAAATTCCCTGCAATATCGCGAAGATTCCCTTTTTTCCCTTTCGTCCAAAATGACTGTCGAAAATTCCCTGAAAAAGGGAAAATTCCCTGCACGGAACATCACTGGTGCGCATGTGCGTGTTCTCCTACATAAGCCGGATCTTTCGACAATAAATCGTCAGTTACAGTACAGCGCTTGTGTTTGCGTCTTTTAATGCGTGCCTGTTTGTGCCATTTTGTGCGCAGCTACTTCGAAAGTCATGGCTCACCAACGAGCCCATCAGTACATATTAAGTAAGTTAAATACCTGGCTTTTACCTACTTACCACAGTCTCTGTACGGCACGCAGTAGCCGTCCCACCTCTGTGCGGTTCCGTCCACGCACGCGCACCTTTTCCTTGTTCCACTGCATGGCCATCGCTCAACACCTGGACACAAACGTCCAGGTACGCCAATGTGGTGGTAGCACTTGACTTTGTGCTCGTTGTGCTTGCATGCTGGAGTGACAAGAAAGGAATAAACCTCAGCATCGTAGCGTGTATTGTTGCTCGAGATATAATTCGGAACTTAAGAAAGTTAGCTGCTGCACGGGTAGGTCTTATACAAAAAAAAAAAGAAGGAAAGAAGAGGAGGGAAAGGAAAGGCAGGGATGTTAACCAGTCTAGTAGGACCGGTATGCTACCCCACACTGAAAAAAGGGGTGGGGGAGATTTAAAGTTGGAGAAAGAAAGAGAGATAGAGGAGAGAGCACGCACACACAAAGTCTCACTTCACAGTCATCACAGCCATAAGTCTATAATCGCCGGTGCAAGTCTGCTGCCTTTAAGAAGTTTAGCACTGCCTTCGTCGCCTTCACCCGCAATGACCTCTCTGGTCGACTTTCCACAATGGTTTCTACCGTCATCGGTCTCTGGTTTATACAATAAAAAGTCGTATAATAAACACATCTGCTGAACAAGTGACCAAATAAAAGACACAAAGGCGAAAAAGCGTCGTCAAGCCCAGCTAACAATAAAAAAGGATATCAATTTGATCTTGTTATCATGGTTTCATCGCAAGAAACAGCGCGAGTACGCTGGACTGTAAAACACAGACAGGTCCTTGCGCTGGCTAACAACATGAGCGTTTATTTCGTGTGAACAAATATATACTCTTCGTAGGAAAGGGGGAAAATGATGAGGGAAAGGGGAAGCCCTACGCGTGCGTCTCGGCTAGTGCATGAAAATGCAAAGTTCAATCACGGAGATAATTAATCTCCTTGTCGATTAGAACGATGGATGGTGCGCTTACACATGATGGCCCAATGGAATGAATCGTCAACGCTTCATACATTTCCCGGGCTCAGCATTCGCGATATCTGCGTAAGATGCGCGTCTGTTCGAAACTACGGGTGCAGCCGCACTCGGCACAGTGAATCGCCAGATTGCTTCCAGTTTTGTCCTTGAGATTGTTCGTGTGCTCTCGCAGCCGGTCATTAACGCAGCGACCCGTTTGCCCAACGTAACGGCCAACGCAAGACGTTGGTATCTCATAGCTGACTTCAGGCTTGCAGGGCACAAACCGCGTCGCATGTTGCTTCTTGCAAACGGAAGGATTTGAGCGAGGGGCGTTCGCTTTCTTGCACAGTGATCCCAGTTTGATTGGCGCCGAGAACACCACCCTTACGCTGGCACGTGCGGCAGCGTTCTTGATTATGTGTGAAACACCGCGTAGATAGAGAATGACCGCTACTCTTGCCCCGTCGTCTACAGCACGAGGTTTCGCTCATCTTACAGCGCTCCTTCAGGATGACTTCGGGCTACTACTCTACTGAGTAGTCCAGCTAACTACTCTAATGATCCAGCTAACTACTCTACTGAAAATTTGTAGGTGCGACTGAATGAAGACGGAGAAAATATGGACGCATGAACCTCCCACCTCGCCAACATGCTTTATTTGTGAACTAAACCTGCTGAGGACAAGACACCCGAGTAGAAGAGGAAGAGATTATATGTGCGGAGAATAGTAACTGGTCTATTAAAAACGCAACACCTCGTCTCTTCGGACAAAGTGCATCCGTAAGAAGAAATCGGGAATGTCAGCAGACACCCGCACCCAAAGGACCCTGTTAAATGAAGCTTTTCATTGAAAAGAAAAAAAAATGATGGATCGCTGACGTACCTACATATATGTGCCACGTCTCGCTATTTGAAATGCTTCCGGAGTTTCATGTTCCCTTTGGTCCTTCGCTCTGCGTGTCACCTTGATATGATCTAAAAGTGGCTTGCAATTCTGGGAGCACGTCATGCAATGAACTGGCACGTGCTAGAACAAATTCTAAGGAGTTCGAGTGTTTCATTTGGCACGCTCACAAGTTGTCTCGGTCAGTGTACGCCACTTCTAGCAAAGAGAAACGAAAACACAGATGAGTGTATGTGCCATGCACAGCGGAGTTTCCGCTGACAAATGAAGCGCTCTGTGTGAAACAAACGCCCCAGTGTATAAATAAGTAACATTTGTCTTTCCCTTCCTTTATCCTTACCTCTCTCTCTCAAACCCCCTCCCCCCGCGTAGGGTAGCAAACCGGGTACAACCTGGTTAACCTCCCTGCCTTTCCTTTGCCTTTCTCTCTCTCCCACCCCCCCACCCCCCAACACACACTTTATGACAGTGTGTTGCAGCCGAGATTCTGCGAGCGAGCAAAATGGAGGATCGGAGAGGCTCAATTGTTGGTTGGTTGTAAATATAGAGGCCATGACATGCCTCATGAGTCCCAAAATTTGTGCAGGGAGTAGCACTAACAGGCGCATAGGGAGTGTTTAGTTTACTAGTACCTCATTATCCTGGAAATAGACAGTTTTAGTTGGGCGTCCGCAGCAGCTCTGCGGACGCGGGCTGCTAGCCATTCGCAATGGCACGCTGCGTCCGCAGAGTTGCTCCGGACGCCCAACTAAATCTGTCTAATATCTCTCAGTGGACGTGCTCGAACTCGATGATGAGAGCCAAGAAGAATTTGAAGCAACCAAACGACGCAAGTAGCAGTCGTTGCTGTACGCCCCGTAAAACTTCCCATGATGTCTGAGAGGTACAAATACCTAATAGCGATGAAGATACCAAAACTACCGCGTTGAGACTGACTGCCGTAATAATGAGGCCTGGTTGCTTACAAGACGTTGTGCCTCTTCTACCGATATCTCTCTCGCGAAGTGACGGAAATACTTGTTTGTAGCTAGGAGCAAAGCGATCAGTTTTACTCCAACTGGTGAGACTGCTGTTGTTGAACAGGCCATAAGGACGACGCAGAACAAATGGGATATGCTGACTGTAAGCAGCGGTGCAGTGAGTACTGGTACGAGCTCCATCTAGGTGGCGTCGGTCGAACAGGTAATTGTTGCTTCATTACTAAGCGCAACGCTGCGAGACAGGAAGTGATGGCAGATTATTTCCTTATTCCTTCTAATGAAAACGCCATTAAATAGCGCTCATGCGCTTATGGTGTAGCCAAGAGCCATCAGCGATTTGGTGCTACGTACTTAACAACAACAGCGACAAAAGCCTGCTTATCCGAGTTGTGCATTGTGTGCTGAGATTGCTGATACAAAACACTTCATCTGCTTATGGCCAGCAATTTCACATGGAAAGAAAGGCGTGGCTTCGTGACCAACGAAAGAAAGGTCTGAGCCTAGGTTGGCAAAAAATGCGGAGCTCACTCAGGCTCACTCATGAAATATATCTAGTCCTTAGGGCTCACTCGGACTCAGGCTCACCAAAATTTTCCTGATCCGGAAGCATTCTGACTCACACTCACTAAATTTTTTTTCTCAACCAGACTCACTCGGACTCAAACTCATCAAAATGTTATTCAATCGGACTCACTCAGGCTCAGACTCTCGGCAATAGATCTGAGTCTGAGTGAGTCGATTCATGAGTCCGTTAGCGCATAATTAGCTTTTTCTGTAATGTTGTCAATGTACTTTAAGACCAATATCTCGCGTAATCGGGTCTCTACTTGGCACCTTTTGACCTGGTACCTTCAAATACTAATTATCAGGGGTTGCAATCATGTAAGGACACTTTCATTGAAAGAGATCACTTGCACGATATAATTTTATCAAGAACTTCCTGTGAAAGAATTTGCGATTGGGTGGGGTGAACAATGCACTTTTCCCCCTCTGTAACTAACGCCTCTGATCAATAGATATTGAGCTGGCGTATGAACGCTAGTGCGTAAAGTATGTGTGAGTAGATTTGAGAATAAACGTGAGTTGACATTAGGCTGATATTAAAGCTGAGGATGAGTATACAGAACCATTGCTGGGCAAAAACAGTGGAGCTCACTGAGACTCACCAAAAAAATATATTTTGCGCTTAGGGCTCATTCAGACTCAGGCTCACGGCTCTATCCGAGTCTGACTGAGTCGACTCATGAGTGAGTTTGCCGACCTAGGGGTCTGAAACACGCGAGTAATGCTAGCCACAATGTTGCCTGAAGGGTCTGCAGTAATCAAGATATTCATCAGCAGTTGACATAACGCTTAAGCCACGCTCCTAAAAAAAGTATCAATGATGGTGTTTTTCAGTCATTTAGTACTGAAACGGTCATGTAGCACGTTTTTGTTTCAGTGTTGCAATTTTATATCCTGCTCAATTTACAATTCCGAATGAACGAAAGAACGGGAATGGATCAGGGGCTTGCTTCTTGTTAGACACATGCCAATGAAACAAACAGACATGAAATCTAAGGAAGCTATAAGAGATATTGTTTGTAATATTTAAACTATTGTGTAGTAATTATGAAATGAATGGAACTGAATTAAAGCAGTAGACAAAGGAACATTGCCGCTGATTGGGGCCGAATCTACAACCTCCGTATAACGCATCCCATGTTCTACCAAAGGTGGCGGCCGATCTCCCGTCCAAATGGTATTTCTGTGCGTGTTAACCTGGGAGTGTTAGCCAGCGCCGCTCGCAGTCAAGGCGGGGAGTGTGGCGCACTCGTTTTGTCAGAGCGCATCACGACGTGATCTTTGCACCAGGTGGCAACTTACCAAGGAACCTTGGCATGCTATACCTAAGGCATCAAGTCTGCTGAACGAGACCCTCGATATGAATCAAATAAAGAAGGGGAATGGCTCAAGGGCTCGTTCCTTTGTCAGCCACAACTTAATAAAACCAATAAATAATGAAGTCACTGGAAGTACATTACCTATATATAGTGCCCAGGAGGACACTATAGGAGACGATACTTAAGTACTTTAAGCACAATCGGAGCGAAAAGGTGATTTTACGATAAACTTAAATTTTGAGTGACCCTGAGAGAAAGCCAGTTATTTTCTTGACGCATTTAAATGCTTCGCATTGAACATTGAAACATAAAAACACTCACCTTGAATAACGCACCATTCGCTGCACATTAAGATGAGAAGTGTGCCTGCTTCGATAAATCCCGTCATGCTTGTTATAGAATATCACAGGAGCTCGCGTAAAAAAAGGCAAGGGTTGCGAAACTTTCGAATTTGCGCAGATGTTTGTTGAAACTTGTGTTAAAAACCTTAACAAGTCGGTCTCTAGCTGTTAGCTGATCATACATAGACGGGACTCATCAAGATTGAAGGCCATGCAAGTTTTACTGAGCTATTGACGTGGAACCTGCGAAGTACTTATCTTGTTGTCTTGGTGATCGAGTGGTCGTTACTTGGCATTTGCACTGTAAGTTATTCGGTTTCTTCTGCAATAAACTTCGGCTTGAAAAACGCCCTTTTTGTGTTTGTTCTTCATGCGTCACAGCCCATCTTTTCGCTGTTCTCTCTGTCAAAACGCTGTTCTCTACATTCCCGCCCAGCTTGCTGTGCGTGTCACTTGAATGATATATCAAACGACCTTTTGGCAGCTTTTTCGAGGAGGCTACCACGCACATTGAATGAAAAAAAGAGGGGACGTTATCACAAGCACTCTCTGTGAAGATACGTGGAACATCTTTGCAGGCTTCCTATGACAATAATACTAAAGCTGTCTCTTTACACACACCAATGCTTAGGAAATTTTGGCATGACTGCCTTTGATTGTGGTCATTTTCTTTATTATATATTTTACGCCATTCACAGCGCCTATTTTTAGGCCCGCATACAGCCATGTTACATTCCTTCAAGACGGCGCAAGGACCTGGTATGAGAATCGAGAGTCCTCGCTAACATCATGGGACCTCTTCCGCTCCGGATTTAAGAACATCTTCACTAGCATCGTCCGGAAAGAAAGGGCTGAAACACTTTTGGAAACCCGTGTACAGCTCCCCAACGAGAATATCGGAATGTACACTGAAGAAATGACTCGCCTGTTCCGTCAAGCAGACCCTGCTATGCCCGAGGAGAAGAAGATCCGCTTCCTGATGCGGGGTATCAAGCAGGAACTATTTGCCGGCCTTGTACGCAACCCACCCAAGACGGTCATGGAATTCGTCTCAGAGGCCACGACGATCGAGAAGGCCCTTGAAATGCGTGCGACGCAGTACAACCGGCGGATTCCCTTAACGATCTACGGAGAGAGTCACGCACTGCAATCCGACGACCTGCGCGAGACCATCAGGGCCATAGTTAGGGAAGAGCTGCGTAAGCTGTTACCATCCTCCCAACCTCAAGTGGATTCTCTCGCTGACGTCGTGCGCCAGGAGATCCAGCAATCTCTGGGCGTTCCTCAGCTAGCAGAGCAGCAACCGCAAGCTATTAGCTACGCTGCTGCAGCGCGTCGTAACGCTCCACCACCACGCCCACGTGAAGGCTTCGCACCGCCGCAGTTCCGCCGCCAGACGCCGCCGCCACCACCACCGACGCCATACCGTCTTCCCGCCGGCCAGCGCAACGCTCCGAGAAAGACCGACGTTTGGCGCGCCCCTGACCACCGCCCACTGTGCTATCACTGTGGAGAAGCTGGCCACACCTACCGCCGCTGCCAGTACCGCCAGATGGGACTGCGTGGTTTCGCCATCGACGCGCCGCATCCACAACGGGGTGAAAGGCCACGCGACATCGCCGACTACCTCGCAGGAGCTCAGTGGACACCCCGACGACCATCCCGCTCGCCGTCGCCTGGCCGCTACATGTCACCGCACCGCCGGCAGTACGCTGGCCCAAACCGGGGCCGATCCCCTAGCCCTTACTCGGAAAACTAAGGGCAGCAACCGATGGAGGTCAGGGGCGTAGCCAGAAATTTTTTTCGGGGGGGCACCCCCTTGATTTCGGGGAGGGCACCTCCTTGAATTGGCCATTTTTCGCTATGTGTGCCATGGCGAAAAAAACATTTCGGGGGGGCACGTGCCCGGTGTGCCACCCCTGGCTACGCCACTGATGGAGGTGCGGTTGCTGTACGACGAACTACCGAAGATCCTCCGCCGCCGCCGACGACGATGACGCAACGAAATCTAAAGAACCCGTCGCAAGACAAACGAGGCCCTGGCGTGGAAACTTCGCAGCCCGAAGAAGACATCACTACGCAACATGGAACCGGCGGAACAAACCGACGCAGCCGTGACCCGACGCCGCGACCTAACCGCAACGCGAGACGACGAACTAGCGACCTCGACGTTCTTATCGACGGCCACGGCGTGACCGCTCTCGTCGACACTGGGGCCGACTATTCCGTCGTCAGTGGACCATTCGCCGCCAAGCTGAAGAAAGTAAAGACCGCTTGGAGTGGACCCGAAATCCGGACAGCTGGAGACCACCTGATAACGCCGATTGGAGTCTGCACGGCAAGAGTCACCGTCAGTAACCGGACTTATCCTTAGAGTTTCGTACTCCTACAAAACTGCTCCAGGGATGTTATACTTGGAATGGACTTCCTAAGTGACCACGGCGCCGTCATCGACCTAAGGTCTGAGTCGATAACACTAACCTCAGACAAAGCGCTCCCACCCCTCGCGACGCCAGGGAACTATGCATTGAATGTGATAGAAGAGCAGGTGACCGTTCCGCCACTCTCCAGCGTCATTATTTCCGTCGGCACCGAAAACCCTGCGAACCTTGAAGGCGTCATCGAGGGCGATCAGCACCTACCCTGAACCGTCAAATTTGCGTCGCAAGAGGTATAGCCGAGCTGCGTGACGGTAAAGCAAAGGTAGTGCTGACAAACTTCAGCCACGAATACAGGCACCTCAACATTGGTACGACGGTCGCCTACATCGACGAATGCGTGACCGCAAGCAATGCTTTCGCCCTCTTCGATGCTGCCGAACCTGCTTCGACGAATCGAGGTCCCCAACCCGATTTCGACATCAACCCGAGCCTTACGAAGGCCAAGCAAGACCAGCTCAAAGCTCTACTCATGCAATTCAAGGACTGCTTCTCGGCGTCGTCAAGAATTCGACAGACCCCAATTGCGAAACATCGCATCATAACAGAAGAAAGTGCCCGACCAGTTCGACAGAGCCCGTACCGAGTTTCTACGCGCGAACGTGAGGCCGTGAAAAAACAAGTCGACGAAATGCTACACGACGACATCATTCAGCCGTCCAAGAGTCCGTGGGCGTCACCCGTGGTTTTAGTGAAGAAGAAGGACGGAACCCTACGCTTCTGCGTCGACTATCGCCGCCTGAACAAAATCACGAAGAAGGACGTGTATCCTCTCCCACGGATAGACGACGCCCTGGACCGACTCCACAACGCGAAGTATTTTTCGTCGATGGACCTCAAAACCGGCTATTGGCAAATCGAAGTGGACGAGAGGGACCGAGAGAAAACTGCCTTTATAACACCAGACGGCCTCTTCGAGTTCAAAGTCATGCCCTTTGGCCTTTGCTCGGCACCTGCAACTTTCCAACGTGTCATGGATACAGTATTGGCGGGCTTGAAGTGGCAAACTTGCCTTGTTTACTTGGACGACGTCGTTGTGTTTTCCTCGAACTTCGACGAACACCTCCAGCGCCTCCAATCCGTACTTCAAGCAATCAAGAACTCCGGGCTGACCCTGAAGCCAGAAAAGTGCCGCTTCGCGTACGAGGAGCTTCTGTTTTTGGGTCACGTGATCAGCAAGACGGGAGTGCGCCCAGACCCGCAGAAAACAGCCGCTATCGCCACTTTCCCGCCACCCACCGACAAGAAAGCCGTGCGCCGATTTCTCGGCTTGTGCGCCTACTACAGACGCTTCGTCAAGGACTTTTCACGTATCGCCGCGCCGCTAACCCATCTCACTAAAACCGACGTGGACTTTAAGTGGGAAACGGCACAAGTAGAAGCATTTCAAGAACTCAAACGACGCTTGCAGACGCCGCCGATACTTGCGCACTTCGACGAATACGCCGACACGGAAATCCACACCGACGCCAGCAGTGTGGGGCTCGGAGCCGTCCTAGTGCAGAGGACTGACGGACTTGAAAGGGTTATCAGTTATGCTAGCCGGTCTCTATCCAAGGCAGAAGCCAACTATTCCACAACAGAAAATGAGTGTCTTGCCATCATCTGGGCTACGTCAAAATTTCGCCCCTACCTCTACGGCAGATCTTTCAAAGTTGTGAGTGACCACCACGCCTTGTGTTGGCTAGCTAACTTGAAGGACCCTTCAGGTCGTCTCGCACGGTGGAGCCTAAGACTTCAAGAATTCGACATTACCGTCGTGTATAAGTCCGGAAGGAAACACTCCCGACGCCGACTGTCTGTCTCGTGCCCCCGTCGACCCACCGCCGCAGGACGACCAGGATGATGACTACTTTTTGGGAACCATACGTGCCGACGACTTCGCCGATCGACAGCGAGAAGACCCGGAACTGAGGGGCCTAATGGAATACCTAGAGGGCAGGACCACCGTCGTCCCAAAAGTATTCAGGCGAGGATTGACGCTCATTTTCTTTGAGAAACAACGTCCTCGTAAAGAAGTTCTCCCCAGCCCGAGCCAGCTACCTCATCGTTGTACCTTCGGATCTGCCACCAGAAATTCTGCAGGCCCTGCACGACGACCCAACGGCTGGGGCCACCTCGGCTTTTCGCGCACGCTTGCAAGAACACAGGAAAAGTACTACTGGCCGCGCCTTACCGCCGACTTCGCTCGTTACGTGAGGACATGCCGGGACTGCCAGCGACGTAAGACACCGCCGACAAGGCCAGCGGGACTTCTGCAGCCCATCGAGCCACCTCGCCGGCCGTTCCAGCAAATCGGCATGGATTTACTGGGTCCGTTCCCGACGTCGGCTGACGGAAACAAGTGGATCGTCGTGGCTACCGACTACCTCACCCGCTACGCCGAAACAAGGGCCCTGCCCAAAGGCAGCGCCGCCGAGGTAGCAAAGTTCTTCGTCGAGAACATCGTCCTGCGTCATGGCGCCCCGGAGGTCCTCATTACCGACAGAGGCACGGCATTTACAGCGGAGTTAACTCAGGCGATCTTGAGGTACAGCCACACAAGCCACCGCCGGACCGTCCCTCCTTCCCACGTCCCACACCACCACAGCGCATGCGCGTCCTCCCCCTCTCCCACGCTCACCCCCTTTCTCTACTCTAGGAATGCTTTACTCTACGAAGCGGCGCCCACGTCCGACATCCCCACAGCGCACGCGCGTCCTCTCCCCTGTCGGAACAGACGTGTTGTGCTGCTAAGCATGTTAACAGCCTTTTATTTTGCTCTTGTTAACATTTTGTTCTGTCATATGCTTTGATTGATGGGTGGTTCCAATTCCCGGCATGGAAGAAGGAAAAGGTTTGGAGGGAGCATTGCGCAATTCGAAAGAAAGAAAGAGAGAGAGAGAAAGAATGACAAATAAAGAGTGGAAGAAAGAAAGAGGAAATTGAAAGAAACAAAGGAAAAGAAAGAGAGAGAGGAAGAAAGAAAGGGAAAGAAAGAAAGAAAGAGAGAGAGGAAGAAAGAGAAAAGAAAGAGAGAGAGAAAGAATGAGAAATAAAGAGGAAGAAAGAGGAAATTGAAAGAAACAAAAGAAAAGAAAGAGAGAGAGGAAGAAAGAAAGGGAAAGAAAGAAAGGGAAAGAAAGAAAGAAAGAGAGAGAGGAAGAAAGAGAAAAGAAAGAGAGAGAGAAAGAATGAGAAATAAAGAGTGGAAGAAAGAAAGAGGAAATTGAAAGAAACAAAGGAAAAGAAAGAGAGAGAGGAAGAAAGAAAGGGAAAGAAAGAAAGGGAAAGAAAGAAAAAAAAAGAAAGAGAGAGAGGAAGAAAGAAAGAAAGAGAGAGAGAAAGAAAGAAAGAATCGCTTGCTCTCATATTCCGGACAAGGGAAGGGCTCTTAATTTTTTGGGGGGGGGGGGGGTGCCGTTCACACTTTTAAAGGGGCCCTGCAACACTTTTTGAGCATGCTCAGAAAACGCTGCCGATCGGTAGTCCAGGCTCTCGAGAACACGCGAGCCAAATATTATAGCGCAGCACGCGGCGTGGAATTCACAATAAATTCTCAAAGTCAGCCAGAAATTGCTTTCTCTTCTCTCGACAAATGACGTTGCGTACCAAAAAATCACTCGTCACCGACGAGTGAATTTTTTTGTATCAGCCATTGGCTGATTTGAGCATCGCGCGCTCGGTAGTTACAGAGGCCGCCGCGGGAGGCCGCGACTTTGTCCACGCGTGCGCGCGCGATCGCAATGAAAATTGGCGTATTCGAACAAAAAAAAAGAAAGAGAAAAAAGCGCTCAAGATCACGAGGCGCGCGTGACGTATTTTCTTTCCCCGTGCCATCCCTCCCTGCTTAGCTTCCAGCGCTTTCGACGGGACGAGAGAAGAGAGAATGCAGTTGCAGCGTGCGAGAAATCTTTGTAACTCCACTCGTACTGGACGGATTCCAAAAATTTTTGCGGCAATGAATTCGTGAGGCAATAAGCTCCTTTAGTGAATCCATTCCATGGCTACTTGGAAAAGTGTTGCAGGGCCCCTTTAAATGTTGTAAACTTTACACAAAGAATTGGTATTGAAAATGCCAGCTATTCGCATCGAAGTCCGACACAAATGGCACACGATTCGATTACACGTTCCAAATTTTAGAATTGCCACAAACCCTCCATTGTTTTTCTGTCGATCTGCTCATCATTCCCATTGTTATCCTATTTTTCATACATCAGTTGGTGTATAACTCTAAGTGTGAATGAAATACCTTATAGCCGAGCAGTGATGAGGTGACGTAAAAATTATTTCTTTCAGATGCTGTTGCTAAACCTTGACGGCAATGAGCACCTGTTTGCAAAAATATCAAACCGTGGCCATAAGTGAAGTTCAATACAAATCAACGTTTTATTCATCTTTGAAAAAAAAAACGGAGCACTTAAAGCATGCTACACGGGGAAGCATGACAAGGTGCCAGTCACCTCAAAATGACAGCAACTGACACTTCGCAGAACATAAAATGACACTTTCGAGGAAAGGTGACGAGGCGAAGTTTCTCGAACGCAGGATTGTCAGGTTAACCTCTGGCTAAGAACTTTTGCGAAATTAAGCAAATTTTGTACAACAAAATCAAACTAGGGGTGGACGAATATGCGAAAATTTCGAATAACGAATCAAAAAAGCGTTCTATTCGATTTGGCGCTCGAATCTAATAGCGCATATTCGAAATACCGAATATTTTTCGAATAGTTTTCGAATAATCAGCAACGACTAAATATGCTCGAAGGAATGAGACGAGGGAACAGTAAGGGGGTAACTTTTCTTGTTTTCATCATCAAATTACACCGATGTGTGCAACCCATGTACTTACGGCACTATCGACGCCATATTGATCACAGGATGAAGGCGAAAACTCCAGTGTCGCCGAAGCAACAGTGTCAGCAATCAACTATCTTCGCTATGAAATTCATCATATTGTTAACTCATGACAATTGCTTAATATTTAAGTGTGAGTTTCATTTGAAAGCTTGATGACCGTACCAACTTGGATATACAGGGTGTTTTTTTTAAGCTAATACAGATTTTTCCTTAAAAAACTATAATAATTAGCACTTGTCGCCTTCGCAGCCAATTTCTAGGCCGAGTGCGGAAAGATTTTACCACTAATTAGATCACCAAGAATTGCTCATTAACAAAAAAATAATTTAATTAATTTTTTAATTATCAATTTTAGGGCAATTGTTTATATGGGGGAAGTTGTTCTACGTCACTGTTTATGGCGAGCCCAATTTTTTTAAAAATTGAAAATATCGCGTGTAGTTTGAGAGATCCATCGTCGAATTTCCAGACCGCGGTGCGGTAGATACCGAAACCGACGCACCGGGCGCGCCGGTGTGTCGAAACTGACGCGCCCGGTGC